>JACXGI010007533.1:0-37020 GCA_016801175.1 Esox masquinongy
CAACTAAGAAAATGTCAGGAAAATCCTACTAGAACAGCTGAACTTTATTTGTGATTAATCAGAGTCACTTTAAATGATGGCAGGTGTGTAATGACTTCTATTTAACTTGAGTTTGAATGTGATTGGTTAATTCTGAACACAGCCACATCCCCAGTTATAAGAGGGTGTGCACACTTATGCAACCAGGTTATTGTAAGGTATTTTTCATTTTTCCCCCTCAAAGATTTCAGTTTGTTTTTCAATTGAATTGTTCACATTATAGGTCACATTAAAAGTGGAAAAAGTTCTGACATGATTTATCTTTGTCTCATTTTTTTACATCACAGGAACCTGGCATTTTAACAGGGGTGTGTAGACTTTTTATATCCACTGTATATTACTGCCATACTTGCCATGTCTAAATTTTCAATACTTTTTTTTAGTGTGCTGCTAGTATACATTGTTATGTGTATTGTTGCCTTATTTTATTATTATTTTCTGTCTAGCTATATTTTTGCTTATATACTCTTCTTAAGTCTCACTACGTAGTTGTTGGGTGCCATGTCATAAGAATTTAATTGTGCAGGATGACGCTGTGTTGTTTGGTGCATTTGACAAATAAACTTCTATGTTCACATAAAGCAGCATGTTCTGAACAATATCAACATTTTTTTTGACAAACTAAAATTTCCTAAATATTTTTGTTTGACGCTCGGAACCACAGAAAGAAGCTCTTTTAGCTAGCATAACAGCCAATGCTCAATGGCCCTTCAGGATGACAATATGCTGAAGGGCCATTGAACTTTTATATACAAACAGCAGACAGGGTAGATAATGCCTTTTTGAAAGGCAACACAAAACTGTGAGGTTTTTTTTAGTGGTCCCATTTCCAGGGCTCAGGACTATCATTTACAAAAACTCTATTTCAGACTTATATTCAGAAAATAAACACAGACAGTGATTTTGTAGACATAACAGGATAATTTAAATATAACAAGCATGCGTGGGGACTTCAAAAACAAAACAAAAAAAAATTAGTGCCTAATGCAGGAGTAGAACATGGAGCTTAAATGAATGCAGTGCTCTAGCTGCAAGTAAACTAGAATTCAATAAGCATTCGCGTTGCCCCTAGTGGACAGTATGGCTTACACATTGAGCGAGGTTCAAATGGAGTCTGATAGCTGCATAGCTGATACACATACTGCAGAATTCTTGGGTGCCAGTGGGCTGTATAGGTAAGAATCTGATAGTACTTCAGTCAAAAGGCTAGGGTCCCTCCAGAAATAGGGAAGGTACTGTACTTCCAACCTGTCTGGCTGTTATCCCGAAGCCCTGAGCTACCAATCAGGGCTGTTACAACCAGAACAGCATTGCGTTACGCTGTAATAATGCTTACCCAACGGTTTGTAAGACATTACAGGAGCAGAGAGTAGAGTTGCGTGTAGGGATTGAGGGTTGTTGTATTGGGTGTGGTGGTGTTGTGCTTTGTGTGAGAGAGGAAGGGAGAGTATCAAGGTGAGAGCTGTCTCAGTAACCCTAAGGTGTTTCTGGCACTTCAAAAAGCTATTTCTTCCTCCGAAATACACACACAAATACATACACTCACACGCACCACACACGCGCTTCCACGCACATGTACACAAACACACACATGCGCACACACACACACACACACACAGTTGGTGTTCTCACCCTAACAGTGCTGTGATAAACTTGCCTGTAGTGCTAGAACATCATGTCCGTGTGTCTAACCTCACTGCTGCCTCAGAAACAAATCAAAAAGAACTTCTTCATAATGTATACTCTTAGACTAAAGGTGCCTGGGAGAACCTTTTGGGTTGCCATGTCGATGGAACCTTAACCAGTTCATAAAGTATACTCTTAGACTAAAGGTGCCTGGGAGAACCTTTAGGGTTGCCATGTCGATGGAACCTTTCTAGTTCAGAAAGGTAATGCTGGCGTAGTGCAGCTTCTCTGGGCAGCTTCAGAGATCAGCAAACATAATAAAACGGCAAAAGACTACTAAATAGGCCTAGGGTAATAAAATTAAAGGCCTAGTGATGTCAAATGCATGGTTTCCTAGTTTTTCTTGTTGCTTTTTCCATGCTAAAATAGATTAAAATAACACTGAGAATGAGAAATTTATGGCTGTGCCCTTTCTGTGTAAGTGATGGCAGAAAACAATTCTGGGTGACATCTGGGTGACATCATCTGGTGGTAAATTGGTAATAGAGTGATAAGAGAGTTGCAGACCTGTCTGCCCATAAAAGCTGGTTTCCAATTATCCCATCCCCATTTATCATTTTAGACTACTAAACAACATTCATCACCCTAAAACAAACTTCAGACACAAATTACAATTTAACACAATTTAGAACCTCAACTAACACCATGTCAGATTTAATAAAGACTCCTTTATTGTCTCCATCCTAATTCAGCAGCGGTGGTTCTTGCAGCCTTAGCGTCAAGCGAAAGTAACGCACTTTCTAATCATTTTCCCTCTCTGTCTCCACTCTTCAGGGAGTTCCCATTTCCATTTTTAAATCATTATATGAAAGAGCCGACCAGGATCAGGAGCCGTGTTTGCGCATAGGCACTTGAGAGGCAACAACCTCCGGCACCGTGGACACTGGCACCAGTTCAGACGAGGAAGCATTACTAATAGGCCTGCTTTTGTTTCTTCGGCTTCGTGACACTTTGCTTTTTCTTGGAAAACCCTTGTGTCTTCATGCAGCCACAAAGTAATTAACTTCAGTTTGGTTTGTTGAAAGGGAGGTGGAAAAGTAGTGTTGAGTACTTTTGAAGATGATAGACAGTGAGTTTGACAGCAACATCCAAAAGTTTCTAATTGAAAGTTGTTCCATGTAAATGTATTTTGCCTGCAGGTTCTTGTGTGTTGCTTGGTTCAAACGACATCAGCCTAACTCTGTTTTTTGTGTTTTTCATGGACTATCAGTCAACGATGGCCTGTCTGTTATCCATCATCCATATCTGTTATTCATGGTCTGTATCTGTTATCCGTGGTCTGTCTGTTATTCGTGGTCTGTATCTGTTATCCATGGTCTGTCTGTTATTCATGATCTGTCTGTTGTCCATGGTCTGTTTGTTATCAATTGTCTGTTTGCTATCAATGGCTTGTTTGCTATCAATGGTCTGTCTGTTATCCATGATCTGTGTCTGTTATCCATGGTCTGTGTATGTTATCCATGGTCTGTGTCTGCTTGAAAATCAGTTTGAATTCACGTCCTGTTTACTTTTTCTCAACATAAGGCTGTAATAAGGAGCAACTGACTATTGTATTATTTATGTGTGTGTGGGTGTTTATGCAGGTGTGTTTACATTGTTTTGGTGATAGTGCAGTCTTGTGAAAAAGTTCACTCTCTGGAAAGTTATTTTTAGACACAATCTTCACATCAACACTATTGACAGATAAAGATGAGCTAACTTAACAAATTACACTGATTTTTTTTACGTTAAAATCAACAGAAATACATTTTCATCATTCACTCCTAGCTTCAATAACTTGGCTTGCATTCTTTGGCTGAAATGATTGCATCTAGCCATTTCTTTTAACTGTCTATCAGTCATATCGGCTGAGAGGAATTTTATGCCCACTCTACTGTACTGCTTCGACTGTACCATGTTCAAGGTTATTCTTGCAGTTACAGCACACTTCAAGTCCCCCCAAAGTGTTTCAATGGGATTGAGATCTGGGCTTTAACTTGACCATTCCATAACCCTCCATTTCTTGTCTGGCAAGCATCCATCAGGTCTTTATGTTGCTTTTTGAAAGCAGATCCTATCTGATCTCCCATGCAGGCAAGTTAGTGCAGTCTCTTTCTGACAGACTCATGTACTACGATTGTGGCAAAAGAGGCCTGTGGATTCCGTGATGTCACCCTGGGTTTCCTATAGACTTATATGAGCATCTTTCAGTTACCTCTTAGGCTGAATTTGGGAGAGACCTGTCCTATGTAATTATCCAGTGTTCTGGATATTTCTCCATTTTTATATGATCTGTCAGACAAATGTACTTTGAATTGCTTGGAAATAGCTTTGTAACCCCTCCCAGACTCATGGGCATCAATAATCTTTCTTCTGAGGGCCATGGATAGGTCTTTTGATCTTGGCGTGACGTGTTACCACCCATTCATACGGTTAAGACCAAACCAGACCAAGCTTCTAATCTTTATGGATGGTTGAAAACTCCCAAGTTACTCTGTACTGGAATTATTTTCTAATCATTTGCACCTGTTTTGGTGTGCCTGATTCTAATGTTATTCATTTTATGTGATGGCACAAATGCATGAATTTGCACAAATGCTTTCAAAGTTAATTTCTTTTGTGTGATTTCTTAAATTGGTTTTCCTTTATCAATTAATGTGTTTGGAATTTAGCTCAAAAATTGTTGTCCAAATATATATAAAAAACAGCGTTCCAGGGGGTGTACATTCTTTCTTCTCAGTAGACTCTTGTCAGCACTTTCTTTTGTATAGTTGGCAATGTCTCTAGTGGTACTGTAAGCACACCTTCCAGTAGCACTAGTGTTTCCTTGTAACCTCTATTTTATCATGATTATAATTATTATTATTATTATACTACCCAACGCCCCCTACCCACTTCCTGGCCTCTGATAACGCTTCCTTTATTTCCTCCTAGTTCTTTCAGCTGAGCTGCAAGGCACTTTGAGGTGAGTTTCTCTCACTGCAGCTTTTGCTCTCCCTCTCTCTGTACAGCTGCAGCTCTCTTTCTCCCTTTCTCCCTTCCTCCCTTTCTGCTGCTGTCCTGTCTTAATCTCTCTCCTTTCTTGATTCTAATGTCCCTCTTCTCTGTCCATCACTCTTTCTCTGCTCTTTTTTCCTTTTCCATTCTCTTTCTCCGTCTTGACACTCCTCGGTATACCTCTCCATGCTGTTCCTCCACTCTCTCTTACTCTCTTCACTCTCTCTTTGCCTGGCAGCCTCTGATGGCCTGAACAGGCTATGTTGCATTGGCTGAGGGCCAGTCAGGGGGGAGTTGTCTATTCCACGCAAGTTCCTAGCATCTCTGATAAAGCCGTATCCTGAATGTGCAGTGACCAGCGTGGTCTGTCTATCACCATACTGACGTGTGTGTGCGGAATGGATGTGTGCATATGCATTGCGTGCGCAGCTGTATGTATAAAGACAGTCCATCTCTGACATGTGGAAGGCTCTTTCGTCCAGAACCCCAGGCTCCCCGGGAGGTTCAGGCGGAGGGGGTCTAGGTTGCCAGCCGCAGCACTAAAAGGCCCAGAGCTATTTCCCTACCATTCCTCAGCAGCAGCACACCACACTGCCTGGTCCTATTAAAAAACCCACAGCGCTATCAGTACCGGACAGCAGGAGGAACGCTAGGCTAGACTAAGCTAACAGTGATAGGCTAATGCCGTGGAGCCAGCAGTGATAGTTCACAGCACTGACTGAGTTTATTCACATCAAGAAACAGGAGCAGGTAGGCCTATCTATCTCTGACTGGGAGATATGAAAGCTGTAGGTGCTACACTGAGCCTTGGGGAAGATAGGGCTGTGCTGAGGTGCAGAGGAGTCAACACACAGCCTGATGATGGTAGACCGTGCTCAAGCTTGGTAAATACAGTGTGTTATGTATAATATATGAGGGAGATTGTGTGTGTTCATGAGAGTTTTTACACATACAATGACGTTAAGTTTTAGCGTGTGTGTGTTTCTGTGAATACATGTACTGTATGTGGTTATGTTAACAGTTAGCATTTGATATTCTGGACCACTGTTAGGAGCTGATAAGAGGAACATATCCAATATACATTCAGTATCATTCAGAAGTTACATCAAAACCTTTCTCATGATTAGAGTCTTTAGTGGAAGCCCTGTCATTTGTCCAGTGCCCAGACAACACCTTTCCTTCTAAACTAGGAGTTCATGCTTCTACCTCATTTCTTTCATGCATATGTTAATATTTGATCTATTCGTTAAATTATGTAATAGCTGCACATGTGTGCCAAGATAAGGCAATATTTTTCCTTAACTTATAATTGTATATACTAACTATTGTATTTTAGGTGCTTAGCTGACTGGTATGGGGCAGAAACCTATGGGTTAGAGAGTTGGCCAGTTACCAAAAGTTGTTGGTTCAAATCCAAAACTGAAAAGGTGAAATATCTGTGCTCATGAGCAAAGCAGTTAACCCTAATTGCTCCTTTAAGTGCCTCTGTATAGTAGCATCTGATAAATGGCTGAAATGTCAATAAATCCAAGGTAAATAGCTAATCTTTGGTCATTTTGTTTTAACATCCAATACTGCCAAACCACATCTATTTCCTGATATATGAATGGTTTATATCTATACACTACTGTTCAAAGGTATGGGGTCACTGTTGAAGTGTATGAATGTAGGCTTGTTAGGTTTAGTTTACAAAAGAACATCATTTGTTCCATACACAGGAAGTCACGTTCAGTCAAAGTGCGACAGTAATTAGCCAGTGGGCATACAGTACTGTGATGTGTATTCTGGGTTGCATTGTCTATAAAGCAGAGGTATGACCGGAAGTTTCTTTGAGATTGAGTGAGATGAGATAGAGTTGGTAAGACAGAGTATCAATTCTGTAACATCATGAACAATGGACTATCAAATGCTACAATATATAATTGATCTACTCTCTCCCTTGATGACCGGGTACGCGATCATTATTTCAACCACTGTACGAAACAGCTGATCACTTACAAATGTCCTTGTTTTCCATGAAAACATACATGAGTTTGAATAGGAAATATAGAAAAATTAATAGGAAATATAATATTTGACAAGGTTGGAAATAGGGATTTTTAATTTAAATAATAATTGTATCCTTGCTTTCATCAAAGAATCCTCCATTTGCAGCAATTATAGCCTTGCAGACCTTTGGCATTCTAGTCAATTTGTTGAGGTTATCTGAAGAGATTTCACCGCGTGCTTCCTGAAGCACCTCCTACAAGTTGGATTGGCTTGATAGGCTTTTCCTCCATACCATACGGACAAGCTGCTCCCACAATAGCTCAATACGTTTGGAATCTGGTGACTTTGCTGCCCACTCCATTATAGACAGTATACCAGCTGACTGCTTCTTCCCTAAATAGTTCTTGGACAGTTTGGAGCTGTGATTTGGGTCATTGTCCTGTTGTAGGAGGAAAAAGTCTCTAATCAAGCATCATCCACGGGGTATGGCATGACCTTGCAAAATGGAGTAATAGCCTTCCTTCTACAAAATCCCTTTTACCCTGTACAAATCTCACACTTTATCAACGCCAAAGCACCCCCAGACCATCACATTGCCTCCACGATGCTTCAGAGATGGTGTCATGCACTCCTCCAGCACCTTTTCCTTTTGTCTGTGTCTCACTTATGTTCTTCTTTGTGGTATGTAAGAAGTGCCATCAAGCCAATCCAACTTGTGGGAGTTGCTTCAGGAAGCATGGGGTGAAATATCTTCAGATTACCTCAACAAATTGACAACTAAAATGCCACAGTTCTGCAAGGCTGTAATTGCTGCAAATTAAGAATTATTTCATCAAAGAAGGATTGAAGGATATGATTATTATTTCAATTAAAAATCATTATTTTAATTGAAAAGGTTAGTGACTATATTTCCTATTCATTTTGCTATATTTTCTATTCAAACTCATGTATGTTTTCATGGAAAACGAGGACATTTCTAAGTGACCCCAAACTTTTGAATGGTAGTATATATTAATATATATATATATATATATACTGTTAGGTCAGGAAATATTTGGACGCTAAAACAATTTTCATAATTTTGGCTTTGTACCCCAACACAATGGATTAGAAATTAAACAACCGAGATGCAATTGAAGTGCAGACCTTAAGCTTTAATTCAAGGGTTTGAACAAAATTGTTGAATGAAACATTTAGGAATTGCAACCATTTTCACACACAGTCCCCTTATTTCATGGGCTCAAATGTAATTGGACAGATTAACACAATCATAAATAAAATCTTCATTTTTAAATGAACTTTGTCGAGAATCCTTAACAAGCAATGATTGCTTGAAGTCTGGAATGCATGGACATCACCAGACGCTGGGTTGCCTCCTTTCTGATGCTTTGCCAGGCCTTTACTGCAGCTGTCTTCAGTTGTTGTTTGTTCGTGGGTCTTTCTTCCTTAAGTTTTGTCTTCAGCAAGTGAAATGCATGCTCATTCGGGTTGAGATCAGGTGATTGACTCAGCCAATGCAGAATATTCCACTTCTTTGCCTTAAAAAAACTTATCATCATTGTGGTACAGGTTGATCTTAGTTTCATCTGTCCAAAGAATGCTGTTCCAGAAATGAACTGGCTTTTTTACATGTTTTTTGGCAAAGTCTAATCTGGCCTTACTGTTGCCTTCCATGGACTTCCAGGCCTTTTTGTGTTGCAGAGCTCACCAGTGTGTTAATTTTTTCTCAGACCAAAGTGTTGATTCGGCCACTCAAAATGTTTCTGCAATCTCTGTGATGGATTTTTTTATATATCCTAAGGATGGCCTGTTTCACTTGCATTGAGAACTCCTTTGACCGAATGTTGTGGGTTCACAGCAACTGCTTCCAAACACGAATGCCACAGCTGGAATCAACTGCAGACCTTTTACCTGGTTAATTGATGAAGAAATCGCGAAGGAATAGCCCCCAACTGTCCATGAAACAGCTTTTGAGTCAACTGTCCAATTACTTTTTGTCCCTTGAAAAAGAGGGGGCTACATATTAAAGAGCTGTAATTCCTAAACCCTTCCTCCAATTTGTATGTGAATACCCCCAAATTAAAGCTGAGAGGCGACACATTAAGCCCATATTCATTATTTAACTGTAACTTCAATATATTTTGGTAAGCAGCCAAACTTGTGTCAGTGTCTATTTATTTACGGACCTAACTGTATAAGTTAATATTTTCACTGATTCCTAATCAGAAATGTTAAATACCTACATGGTAAAATTGTGGTGTTTAAAAGTATCATTTGGACAACACTCAAACATACTGTCATAACCTAATACAGTGTTCAATATATAGCTATACCTAACAGGTACATCAAGGGCTAGATATGAACGCAGAACGAGGTCAAAATGGATTGTAGGTCCAACTTTTTATTAAGATATTATTAAACTACAAAAGGGTTGTAAAATCATTCAATGAAAGGCCTAGTGTCTGTTGGTTTGATCTTTTTCCCCTTTCATTTAAAACATTGTCAACTATGAGAGGGAAGTAACCAACTAATGAATGAACTTAATAATTACATCAAGTGAAAGGGAGGTGTGAAAGGTATGATTTTAACACCTTTGAGCTACACCATTGGTTTTAGGAAGTGTAACGTGTGTCAAGTGCACAAATGTACACTCTGTATCTTCTGATATGTGCAGAAATGCACAAATTATGGTATGTTTAGTATGGGTGCTAGGGGTAGTAGTACACTAGGAATTCGTGGTTTGTGTTGGTGGTTGGGAGTAATGAGAGACGCACAAGTTCTGTGTTTCTTAACCTTACCCCTAACATTAACATTAACCTTACCCTCTAACCTTAACCTTACCCCTAACATTAACATTAACCTTACCCTCTAACCTTAACCTTACCCCTAACATTAACCATACTGCTATTATGTAGTGCACAAAAATGCACAAAATATGTGGTGTCAAGTTTATATGTAATTTAATTGTTGACAAGGACTCAAAGTCACATGTAGTTGCTTCTCAGTAAATAGCAAAGAAAAAACATGCAAAACAAATTTTTTTATAATAAACAAAATTATATTTAAGAAAATAATGGAAATATTATAGACAATACTGAGCAAAACACGCTTCCTTAGTCCTTGCAAGAATGAATCCAATTTTCTTGATTTGTCACATCCTCTCATCTCCTTCTCAAAACCCATTGGATAAGAAGGTAGGAGGTCCCTCCCATCTCACCTTCTCACCTAATACTGTAGGTTTTAAAAAAGCGACAAGAGAGGACGGGAAGATTCAAGGAAATCCAATTGATATTCTAACCGTAGTTCCTCCATTCCTCATCTCCCTCTGAATGCACAATGGAGTTGAGGAGTGAATGCTCCACCCCTCCTGCTCCAAAGCACTTTCAAAGAGAGGCAATGTGTTGAAGAAACAAGGACAGAGCAAAGGACAGAGGCATAGCTTGAAAAGTCTATTCACTATATTCATTTAATTAGTTATTATTATTATTATTGCAACAATTTTTATATGGATGTCAAACCATTTTGGAAGGTTGACCAGTGTCACGAATTGGTCCATTCATTTGTCGAAAGACCCATGTGTGTGTGGGCTTGTCAGTGGAGACTGATTTTAACCCAGGCCAGCTCAATAGATATCTTGGTCTTAAAACACTCTCTGGAATTGCTTACACATTTCAAAGAGGTGGAGGTTTATTGTTGATGTGTTAATCTATGATGGAGGGCTTCTATCACACATGCGCGCGCACACACATACCCACACGCACACAGCTCCTCCCTCCGGAGCAACGAGTTGATCTCCCCTCTGATCTCCCTCGCCAGGTGTTGGGCTCGAGTGTGGATATCCACGCGTGTGGACACACGCCTGTGTGTGTGCCTGTGTGTGTGTGTGTGTGTTTGTGTGTGTGTGTGTATCACAGCCATCTGGGAAGCATTAAAGAGCATCCAAAAAAAATAGTTCCCTAATTTTCATAACTGGAGGTTTTAATGGGGAAACATTGATTATTTCCAGTTAGCGCCTTTGCGTAATTGAAGGAGACTGCCGTAAATTGGGAGGGAAGTGTTGTAATGGATGATGAATGTGCTGGTTCATTGGGGGAGAAGTGAGTGGAGAGCCACGATGTCTCCTAGTCTACGACAGACCACAGCTTGATTAAGTTTCTGCTAACAGGAGTGCTAGGGATCAGTGATGGTTTAGACAACACAATAGACGGAGTGTTGTCACAGGTCAGCTGCTGACGACCGATCAGTTAAACAACCTTGCTGTACGTTCTGATTGGTCATCAGTTGATGCCATGTATGGTGATTGGAGCAGTCACTGAGTTTCGGCACCGAGGTGCCTGTCGATCGTGAAGACTGTCCACCTCTCAGCTGATGACTGAACACAACACCAAATAATTGTATGTTTTAACCGAGCCAGATCACCAAGACGTGGGTTCTACTTCAGTCCAGATGGATTGGAAAATAACAGTATTTATTATGGCATCGATTGTTTTTTCCCATTGAAGCCCTTTGCTCCCCAAGCACAGCCGCTGAAGACAGTCCCTCCCGCCACAGACAGAATGTTTACTGCTCCTAACAAATTTACACACACATACAACTGTAACTCACAGTCGCCGCTATGCAGAAAGCAGACGGTGGCATGGGTATGGCACATTTATCTCAGACTTTAATCAGCCAAC
The DNA here is from genome assembly GCA_016801175.1 of Esox masquinongy. Classification (NCBI taxonomy): domain Eukaryota; kingdom Metazoa; phylum Chordata; class Actinopteri; order Esociformes; family Esocidae; genus Esox; species Esox masquinongy. The sequence goes on from JACXGI010007533.1 coordinate 11,367, forward strand.
ACTAGTGTGAGTGTGTGTGTATGTGTGTGTGTGTGTGTGTGTGTGAGAGAGAGTGTTTATATGCGCGTGCTCCTCTCCAATCCCCAGGAGTGATTACTAACAGTGATCTACTGGGTGGAAGGGGAGGTGGTGCCCTGTCTGTTCTCCAGAGTTATGTTTGGGTTTGTGTTTCTTTATGTCTCTCTAACTAATTATTTTTCTCTGCTCCCACCTCTTCCACTCCCTGCCGTCTTAACTCCTGGAGACCTGAATCAACTAAACACATATAGTCATCAAGTCTTTCACTGGGGAGATTGGGTGTGTAGTTCTGGGCTGCAGCAACAGCATACAGTACCAGTCAAAAGTGTACAGTACCAGTCAAAAGTGTGGACACACCCATTCGCTCCAGAATCAGAGGATCACTGTGCAGAAAGGTAAATTAACTGGCATCTTATAACCTCTAATTTGATGAAAATAATCTCAAAAGATCTATTTTCTATGGTCTGCTAAAAAAAGATAGCAATAGAAACAGTGAATTAATGTAATTTAGGTCAGAGGCTGCGTGTAATATGTTCATGAAGGGAAGGCAAGCTACTCAGTGCAGTCCTGCTGTGAAAGCGCTCATCATTGACAGGAAGGAAGGAGGAAAGGAGAAAGAGAGGAAGGGCAAGAGAACTGGGAGGAAGAAGAAAAGAGGAGCTGAGGTAAAGTAAAGAGTAGTGAGATGAAGCAGAGATGTAGACAGAGATAACAGAGAGATATAATGGGATGTAGACACAGCTACAGAGCAGGGCAGGGGTGAGGAGGAGGAATTAGAGATGTGAACACCAAAACAAGAAATGTTAAGAAAGTGATAGAAGGGAAAACTGAGGGGGTGTGAACTGCTCAGCGAAGTGGCACTGTGTCCTGGCTGTGTAGAGAGAGATAGAAGGAGAGAGAAGGAGAGGGTGGAGAGAGAGGGAAGGAGAAGCAGTGGCAGTCCAGTGCCCTGCTGCTCTTCACCCCCAGCTGTTCATAAATAAATGATCAGGCTGTTCTCGGTTGACTGTAGGGGTGCCTATGGAGAAGCTGGGGGAGGAGGCGGTGGTATAAGGGCACACTTTCACACCTGTGAGCCCCTGGCTGAGACTTTAGCAACACCAGATGGCACCCCCTGTCCTCAAGGCCTGCATCAGAGCACCACCCCAAGAGATATCTGGCAGTAATGCAGGCCTGAGGGCATTCTTGTACAGTTACACTGATAGAACACACACACACACACACACACATAATGCCTTTTTTGAATCTGCAGTTTAAATTCAAATTAAAATAGGATTCAAATATTACAATATTGTTGTGCGCCTCGACACCCAAGGATAGAAATGCCACCATTTTGTTCTGCACAGCAAGGCTGCCCATGACCATTAACATGGGGAGGTGCCTCATTAGCCTCTTTGCTTATGTAGGCCAGCCATCTGAAGGCCACGCACAGCCAGCCTATAAACATAGCCCAGGCTTCCAAACAGACTACTGCCGGCCTGCACCGATTACCAAGGCCCCTCTGGCTCACAAGAGGGGCTGGAAATTCGCTACCTTGTCAGCATAGGCCTGCCCCATGTAGAGGTCAAATGACCAGCCCACTTCCAGAACGAGCACCACCTTCAGTGGTGTATCTGGTGTATTTCATACAATGGAGAACTCGTCATCATGCATATCAAACCGACTACAGTAAGTCCCCACCACCCCAAGGGATATCTAGTGGTACTACAGGCCTAAAGGGGATTCTTGTACAGTAGCGGTGATAAAACATACACACACACATGCACACGCTCTCTCGTTCTTAACAAAGTATCGTCTGTAAAACAAGGAATACTCTGAGGAGGAACAGAGTGTACAGTAAAACTCTAGAGATGTCCCCTAGTGATGGAGCCTGAGGCTACACAGCTCTGAACTCACACTAGCCATTCTCTTTTAACAAAATCCAATCACTTTTTGTGAGAGTGCATGATTGTGTGCATGTCTGCATCCTGTAGCCTGTTTAACTAGTGTAGGCTATGCGTTTTATTGTGTGTGAGATGAGAGACAGAGATGTGTGTATGTGTGTGTAAACTCACATGGTATAAATTAGCATTTTATTTTTCTTTTGTCACGTTGATGAAGATTAAGTGAGTCCTTTAAAGCTGATAGATTTTCACCAGGACCTCACAGGAGTTTATCAATAAAAACTGAGAGAAAACAAGCAGCTCCCAGGTAGATCCTACAGTATATCAGTCAAACATTCACTGTCTGCTTGCCCTTTCTCAGAACTAGAAGAAAGAAAAAAAGATTTATCCCCCATAATTACATACAGCATATTAGACAAAACTTAGATTTAAATACCAAGTCTTCGCTGAAGTGAACCATTCCTGTTAAATATGAATCAAATTTGAATGTCAATGCATAAAGACATCAACAGCAGAACACATGTTGCACTAAAGATGTGACTGTTTAGAAAATCAGTCCAAAAACACATATCTACAGCCGAACAGAAACAGTATCCCAACGTTGAAACGATTTCCATCGGCAAGCCACGCCTGACTGGAACCTATAACAGACTAAGAAAGACAGACACGGCAAAGATAAAGAGACCTAGCCCGGGGCCCGTTAGGCTGTGTACAGGCAAACAAACCAGTGGTACTTTCTTCAACAACATAATAGTTGTATTGCATTAAAAGCCTCTAAAATTTCACCATCCCTCCTCAGATCGCCCGCGCCTTCTCTGGGCCCGAGCTCATTTTAGATGGACTGAGGCGAAGTGGAAAACTGTCCTGTAGTCGGACAAATCAAAATTTGAGATTTTTTGGGGGAATCATGCGACCTCCGGGCTAAAGAGGAGAGGGACCACAACAGATCACAAGTGATGATAGTTATTTAAAGCCACAAACCAGAGGTCCTTTAAGACAAACTCCTTCTAGTGATCAAATTACATTTATTAAAATGCATCATTAATTAGTACATATGCCACGGCTGCTTATGAATAGCAGTGAGTTTCTCTTCCTGAGTCAACCACATCGACGGTATATGGTTAGCGATGGACGTGCTAGCAACAAACTGTGCTAGTGAGGTGATATGAGGCTAAACTGTGGTAATCAGGAATTCTGAGTCTGTCTGAGCATATCAGGAGTAGACTGACAGAGATGGGATTAAATGTGGTCAAGGCGGGTAACAGTGAATTTTGGTTCTGAAGGATTATATAAAGTTACCGCGATCATTTCTACATGGTTAAAGTATTTGAGTTTGTCAGAAATGATTGTCTCAACATGGCACAGGGACACACACATGTCCGTAAACACATGCACACACACACACACACACACACACACACACACACACACACACAGTCACACAGTTCTGTAGTCCCCCCCTCCCCCCACACACACACACACGCACGCACACACACACGCACTGTCTCTTGCCTGACCTTTGGAAAAATGCCATAGTGTCCTCTGAGATGTTGTAGGGGCTAATTGCAGTGATAACTTAATGAATCCCACATTAATGTGAACTGATTATCTGTCAGGGTTGGAGGCTGAGTCTTAGTAATAAACCATTATCACAACAAACAAGAGTCACACTGATGTCAAGTGTACAAGGGCTGAAGCAGCGCGCGCACACACACACACATTGTCTTACCCTGGATTCCATCAATGATATTGCCTCCAATGTTGGCCTTGGCTTCAACGTCAGTTGAGTGAAGTTGTAAAGAAGTAGAGCTGAGAGTGGAAGATGGCCAACCACTGATAAAGGTCAATGCAATTACTATAATGTAACAGAGAGTTGTGTAGGTGAGCGATAGAGGCAGACCGACAGACAGAGAAGGCAATGGGAATTTGTTGAAAAGCAAAGAGAGATTGTTAAAATAAGAGTCAGAGAGAAAGAATGCTTCTCACCTGAACTCATTGGTAAAGCTTACTTCAAATTTACTTTGTTTACATTTTTTATTTTTGTCATTTAGCAGACAGTCTTATCCAAAGCGACTTATAGAAAGTTCAAACATTTTAAAAGCTAGGTGAGACACGCACACAGTTTAGTACAACCCCAATTCAAAAAAGTTGGGATGCTGTATAAAATGTAAAGAAAAAGTGAATGCAATGATGTGCAAATCTTTTAAACCCTATATTCAATAGAAAATTGTACAAAGACAACATATCAAATGTTGAAACTGAGAAATGATATTGTTTCTTGGAAAATATATGCTCTGTTTGAATTTGATGCCAGCAACACGTTTAAAAAAGTTTGGAAAGATGCACCAAAAGACTGGAAACGTGTAATGCTAAAAAACTAAACCTGGTGGAATATCACACCACTAATTAGGTCATTTGGCAACACACCATGATTGGGTATTAAGAGATCATTCCAGAGAGGATGGGTCTGTCAGAAGTGAGGATGGGGAGGGGTTCATCACTCTGTGAAAGACTGTTCGGGTAAATTGTGCCACAATTCTAGAATAACCTATCACAGCTGAAAATGGCGCTTGAGTTTGGGGATCTCATTGTCTATGGTACATAATATCATTAAAAGAGTCAGAGAATCCGGAGTAATCTCTGTATGCAAGGGAACAATATTGGATGGTCATGATCTTCGGGCCCTCAGGCGGCACTGACTTAAAAACACATACGATTCTGTAGTGGTCATCACAGCATGGGCTCAGGAACACTTTCAACATCCATTGCCTGTGAACACAGTACGTCGCGTCATCCACAAACGCAACCCCTACCATGCAAGGAAAAAACCATATATAAACAACATCCATGAAACGCTAGTGCCTTCTCTGGGCCCGAGCTCATTTTAGAAGGACTGAGGCGAAGTGGAAAACTGTCCTATAGTCGGATAAATCAAAAGTTGAGATTTTTTGGGGGAATCATGGACACTGTGACCTCCAGGCTAAAGATGAGAGGGACCACAACACCATGGCTTTGGACAAATCCAACACCTATGTGAGAATGGTGTTCATAGACTTTAGCTGAACATTCAACATGGTCATCCCCTCTAGGCTGGTAAACAAACTCCATGATCTAGGGATCAGCCCCTCTCTCTGCAACTGGACTTTGGAGTTCCTAACCAACAGACCTCAGTCTGTCAGGTTAGACAACTTCCCCTCTTCCACCCTGATCCTGAATACTGGTGTTCCACAAGGCTGCGTGCCGAGCCCCTCCGGTACTCCCTCTTTACCTACAACTGCGTTCCAACACCATCATCAAGTTCGCAGACGACACCCCAGTGGTAGGCTTGATCAATGACAATGACGAGTCAGCCTACAGGGAGGTCAAGTGCCCGGCGGCATAGTGCGCTGACAACAACCTGGCCATTAATGCAAAAAAAATCAAGGAGCTCATTGTGGATTACAGGAAGTCTAAAGGCTGCAGTCATGCCCCAGTTCTCATCGATGGCACTGAGGTGGAGCGTGTGTCCAGCTTCAAATTCCTGGATGTCCACATCTCTGAGGACCTCTCCTGGACCCTCTACATTCCAACCTTGGTCAAAAAGGCGCAGTAACGCCCGTACTTTTTGAGGAGGCTGAAGAAGACCCGCCGGTCTTCCAAGATCCTTGTGAACTTTTACTGCTGCACAATCGAGAGCATAATGACTAAATGCACCACAGCATGGTTTGGCGTTTGCTCCGTGGCTGACTGGAAGGCCCTGCAACGGGTGGTGAAAACTGCCCAGCACATCACTTGACTCCCAGCCATCGTAGACCTCCAGTGCATAGGACGCGTGGCATCATCAGGGACCCTTCACATCCATGCCACAAACTGTTTGCCCTCCTCCAATCAGGCAGGCAGTACAGGTTTCTTCGTTCCCACACCAGCAGGCTCAGGAACAGTTTCTTTCCAGCTACTGAAATACTGCTGAACTCTGTTAACCATACCCACCACCCACCGCTTAGTACTGCCTCTCAGGGACCTTGTTGCACTACTCTCTTTGTACTACTGGAATGTGACATTGCTTTGTAAAGACGTTTTTCAGTTGTTACATGTACATGGTCTACCTCGGGAACCTCATTGCTGCTATCCCTCCATTTCAGTTGCACATGCTACCTTGCACCTTCAATTTGCATTCATTGCACATTTAGAATTGCCATTTGTACTTGCATTTGCCTTCATTGCACATATACACATCCCACCTATAACATACATTGTTCTTAATTGTTTCACTTGTAAATTTTCTGCAATCTTCTATTTGTGCTTCTGGACAGATGCTAACTGCTTTTCGTTGTACTGTACTTGTACTTGTTCAGAGACAATAAAGTTTAATCTAAACTAAATGAGCTCTAGCTAGCAACATCCTTTAAACTGCACACTTGTGGAGACAAAAACAGTCTCCACAAGTTTATCTAACTCAACAGAAATACTAATTTTCAGTATTTAAAGCCATTCCTTTTACAGTTAACTCTCAACCCAATTTCAGCATTTTTCCCAACCCAGGGTGGTCTGGTGGTCCAAGCCGCCAACTCCATCATGTGCTACTGCAGTATGGGTTTGAGTCTAACCCACTGCTCTATCAGCACATATTCTATCTTTCCAGACTTTCATGTCCAATAATGCATTGAAAAATGCCCGGAAATGTATGTATCTTTAAGAATGCATTTACGTGAAAAGTTGTGGGTGATCAGGATTGTTCATAATTATTCATTTTGGGGGGTGGTAAAATGTTTCCTGTGCTAAACCGATCCAAATATATTTGTACCAGGAGACAGAGGACCTGAACTCCTCCCTTTATATGACAACACAACAATTTTGCAGGTGCCTCTATATCACAAATTTAAATGGCACTGTTGATTCAATTAGGGTAAAAAGAGAGCAACATTTATTGATATTTACTACAGTTCAAAAGATTGGGGTCATTTAGAAATGTCTTTGTATTTATACATTTTCTGTCCATGAAAATAAAATCAATCGGATCAGAAATACAGTGTAGACATTGTTAATGTTGTATATGACTATTGTTGCTGGAAATGGCAGATTTTTAATAGAACATCTACATATGTGTACAAAGGCCCATAATCAGCTACCATAAGTTCTGTGTTCCAATGGCACGATGTGTTTGCTAATCCAAGTTTATCATTTTAAAAGGCTAATTGATCACTACAAAACCCTTTTGCAATTTGGTTTGCACAGCCGAAAACTGTTGTGCTGATTAAAGAAAACTGTTTTGCATTCCATTCCATGTGAGAAATTGACAAGAAACTGAACATCTTGTATAACGCTGTGTACTACTCCCTTCACAGAACAGCGTGAACTGGCTCTAACCAGAATAGAAAAAGCAGTAGGAGGCCCCGGTGCACAATTGAGCAAGTGGAGGAAATACCTTAGAGCAGGGGTGTCCAAACAGTTCCACGGAGGGCCGAGGGTCTGCAGGTTTTTGGTTTTTCCTATAAATTGGTTCCCAGTTCACACCTAAACAACCAGGTGAGGGTAGAAACTAACCAATTAGTAACCTAATTAGTTAATCAAGTACAAGGTGAGAGCGAAAACCTGCAGACACTCGGCCCTCCGTAGAACTGTTTGGACACCCCTGCCTTAGAGTGTCTAGTTTGAGAAACAGTTACCTCACAGGTCCTCAACTGGCAGCTTCATCGAACAGTATCCGCAAAACACCAGTCTCAACATCAATAGTGAAAAGGTGACTCTGGGATGCTTGCTTTCTAGGCGTAGTTGCAAAGAAAAGCTATATCTCAGACTGGCCAATAAAAAGAAACGATTAAGATGGGGAAAAGAACACAGACACTGGACAGAGGAAGATTGGAATAAAGTGTTATGGTCAGACAAATTAAATGTTGAGGTATTTGGATCACAAAGATTAATATTCTTGAGATGGAGACCAAATGAAAACATGCTGGAGGAGTGCTTGATGCCATCTGTCAAGCATGGTTGAGGCAATGTGATTGTCTGGGGTTCTTTGGTGGTGGTAAATTGGGAGATTTGTACAGGGTTAAAGTTCGGACCGTGAAGGAGGGCTAACACTCCATTTTGCAACGCCATGCCATACCCTGTGGATGGCGTTTGATTGGAGCCAATTTCCTCGTACAACAGGACAATGACCCAAAGGACAACTTCAAACTATGCAAGAACTATTTAGAGAAGAAGCAGTCAGCTGGCCTTCTGTCTATTATGGAGTGGCCAGTACAGTCAGCGGATCTCAACCCTCCTGAGCTGTTGTGGGAGCAGCTTGACTGTATGGTACGTAAGAAGTGCCCATCAAGCCACTCCAAATTTTGGGAGGTGTATCAGGAAGCATGTGGTGAAATCTCTTAACCTCAACAAAGTGACAACTAGAATGCCAAAGGTCTGCAAGGCTGTAACTGCTGCAAATGGAGGATTCTTTGACGAAAGCAACATTTGAAGGACAGTTATTATTTCAATTACAAATCATTATTTCTAACCTTGTCAATTACTATATTTCCTATTCATTTTGATATATTTCCTATTCAAACTCATTTCATGTATGTTGTCATGAACAAGGAAATTTCTGACCCCAAACTTTTGATCAGTAGTGTATGGTTTAACTATGACTAAGCCTAAAACATCCAAAATCCATTGGTCAAACACTGCTGTACGGAATGGAAAAATCTAACATTCTCTGGTGGGGGATTAAACGACGAACAAATCACTAGGTCAAGAAATGAACTGATGGCATTTCTGACAAGCGAGCAGCATCAGTCAGAGTGCACGATAATGTGTTGTTCAGCCTTGCCTCTTCAGGAGAGATAATAGCTGTCAAGGCCAAGCTGAAGTGTCTATCAAAGACAGGGGAGGAGAGAGTGAGTTGTTCTTCAGCAGTGTCGATAAAACAGAGTGCGAGGAAAAAGCGCAAGAAGCATTAGTTATAGTAGATTATGCATGAGTCTTTCTGTCTCTTCCTCGCTCTCTGCCCCACTCCCCTCTTTCTTTTCCTATGTCTCATTACATATTCTTTATTAATGACAGGATCCACAGAATGACACCCAGGAGACGAGGACTGATGACACCTCTTAGTTCAGCCTGTCTGAGGAGGAGGTAGAGAAAAAGACAATGACAGGGCAGAGGATGAGACAAAAAAAAGAGAGAGGGATAGAGAGTAAGAAGAAAGAGAGTTTCTGCCTTGTTTCTCAAATAGTATCTTTGGGCACATCATTGCTTTTGAGTCGGCGCTGGATTGAATGAATATTCTGATGAACTTGTAGTTCTGACGGAACCTCTTCTTGTTCAATTGTGGATTCTGCTCATGGCCCTGGATGTGTTGAAATGGCTAGGGCTCAGACTGGGAGTACTCCTGTTTCAAACATCCCCTCAGCCTGAGGAGGGAGGGAGTTAGGGGGAGAGGGAGGATACAGCGGTAGGTACACAGAGATAGAGAGGACCAAGAGACAGAGGGAAATAGATGGGAAAGAAAACACAGGTAATAGAGAGGGACTGGATTGGGATCAGAGTAGAACATTTGGTTTGAGCCAGCTAATGTTGAGTCAGAAACAACAAAACACTTTGAGCTGAGTAGCATTTCTACCTCTAAATGCAGTATTAAATCATAACTTTTACTGCTAACTGTCTTTAGCTCCCTGCGGCCAGTCTAGGTTTTTTTTCTGTCACCCCTTGTCCCCCTCCCATGCCTTTCGTTATGTTGTGTTTCAATTTGATTAGCACCTTTTGCCGTGCTAATTGAAAAATTCTCTCCCTGCGTGTAATCAATATCACACAGTTTAGCATGGAGAGGAGATGATTATGGACACAAGGAGGAGTAGCCTGCTGTCTGTCCTCTCACACACAAACTTACTCAAAATAAACTAAAAGAAACAAGTCTAAGATTGATTTCCTAGTGAATCTGTTTGTTTCAGAGAGAATAATTTTTCAAGTACAGCAGCTTGCTGAATTGTATTTCTTATTTTACCTGCAGTTTTGAGGTTTCCATGTACTATTCACTTTATTTAAACAACAAATTGTTCTCTAAAATCAGCAAAACTAAAAATGGATCTGGAAATGAAATCTATTTTAATTGAAAAGCCTAAAAAGTATAACTTGAAGAATGACAGCTAGCTACCTTCTCAACCTTCTCCAGAAACAGGCATTTTGTGTCTTTTGTCTACAGCCTATTGTTGGAACAGAGTCAGGAGAACACAGTCATCGATTGCTCAGCGGTTGTGTGGTTTAGTCATTCAAATGAGACACATTTTAACTGAAGTGTCTTTCTAAAGTAAATGTCAGGTAATCACAGTGCTTTAGAAGTTCGATAAACTGCCATTATGGTTTAGGAGGTGAATCGAAACAATAAAGAGTTTGAGACTGAAAAATAAATGACCGACATAACAAGCGCATTGTGATCAGCCTACTTGAGACATAGTATGTATACAGGTTGAAAATGTTAACAGAAACAACTTGGAACATCATCCATCCCCTCAACCCCCCCTCCTCCCCTGTTTTCTGTCCCCCTCAATTTTCCTCTGGAAGAATCGCAACAAATGAAAAAGATGACAAACGATAAAGCCTGTCTTGAGAAACGGCAGGCGGTGGGCTGGAAATCCAATACAATGAAAGATCCTGTCTAAATCTGGGATTGTGTAATGAGGAGTAGCACCCAGCCTTGGCCCCATTGACACAAATCCCCTTCAGATTGAAAGGCTGTTTAGGTTATTGAGGTGGGACTAATGTTTTGTATCCGTCCATGTCTGCTTTTCAAATACCTCACCCGCAAGGTCCGTGGGTTCCTGATGGGAACATCAACTTGCCCTGGAGTTTTTTTTTTCTACACTACAGCAGTGTAAATTATATGAACGAGACTTGTTGAAGGATTTCTGTCGGAGATACATTTTGTTACAGTTTAAACAGGTGGAAATTGCAATAGTCGCACATTACTTTCCCAGGTAATGTGGGACACCTCCAACAGACACACCCCCCCCCCCCGTATATTGGAGTGATTTGAGCGGAAATGAGCTCCATAAATCAGCTCCATATATAAAATCAGAAAAAGTTGGCATTGGGAAGCAACGAAAAACATCTCACACAGGCTCCGACAAAATTCTACTATCGCCAGGAACAGCACTCGTTCGATGGAGAGCACCATGTTTGTTACCAGTAAAACAACATTGTAAGTTAATTCATACGCTTTCCAGCTCAGTGGTCTGGCCAAAGCGCTGAGAGGGCATGTGTTGCATCTTACAGTGCACCAAGATTTTCTCATTGCTGTTGAACTTAATTGAATTATTTTCATGACAGTTATTGTAGTCTAAGAGCCAATTTCGACTACATCAATGTTTTGAAGACTTTAATTTAAATTACATTAACATAATATGTAAAAAATATTTTCGATTCACACTGGCAACGAGAAACTCTCAAATGACAATCTACATCTTACGAGTGCTAATGATAGTAACATTTTTTTAGTGTCATTGTGAAATGTTTTTAGTGGCTTCCCAACAACTGTTTATGGAGCTGGAAGAACCAGAAATCTAGTTTCAGATCTACTGTAAATAGGCTTTCGGTTATATAGGGTGGGGGGTTTTAGGAAATTAATTTACTGTATGAACTAACCAGAAGTAACCAAAGATGGGACAGAGTAGCATGTGTAACTGCCTGCATGGTCTATTTCTTAAAGTAGATGTTGCCAAACAAGTAAAATGAACGACATAAGGGGTTTTATTGAAAACTAAGAGCTGATTGGGCAGATTGGTAGACATCAAGACCATGATTGCTTGCTGGTTCCTTGTTGACTTTTAGCTAAACTGGTTAGGCTGTAATGGTGAACTAATTCAGCAGTTTTGGAAAATTAACTTAGCAGTTAGGGCAATTAACACACATGGGCCTTGAGTGGCAAGAAATCTAACTATTCGTAGCTGTTGGGTTTTTTCCACTCACTTGTGTTGGTCCATCTACCTGTACGTGTAAGTTACCCATGACCTGCTCTGAGGAACAAATTATTTACAAGATAATGTGAAGTTGGAGGATCATTTATTGCAGCGTAGACTGAGGTTTGGGTTAAGGGCAGGTTAAGGTTAAGGTTTAAGAAAGGGCAAGTACAACCAATTTTGAATACATGCCTGTCAACATTCAGGCAACAAACAACATGATATAGTAGGTCCTGGGGACAAATCTGTCTCTGGTTCAAGATTCATTACAAATAAGGCCTACCTCCTGATTGTATAGCCTTGTGCCGTCACCTTCCCAATAATACTTTAGGGTAACTGTCACCTTCAAGGCAATGAGATATGTGTTTGCTGTATTTATGGTACCTGGGAGGGAAGAGTGCTGAGGGGATCATGGTAAGGTACTCCCGGTGGGGGAAGCTCATTCTTCCCATGAGGTTTCTGGTCTTTAAGCATTAGGTAGACTTTGAACATGACATCAGGGCAGTAAACTTGAATGGCACTCACTCTCCTTCTGGACTCAACAACCTCTAATGTGGGTGTTTGTATGTGTTAGTGTTCATGTGCATTTGAATGAATAATTGAGGACATTGAAGTGCTTGAAATGTACTGTAAGACTTCATTATCATCTCTAGAGCCGAGAAACCAGAGAAAAAGTGGTAAAATGTTGAGACTCTGAAAAATAGCCATTTTGTGCAGAGGAAAGGGAAATTAGCAGGGTTTGCCTGTTGAGCCAATGAAGCCCAGGTGAATCTGGTTGGAAGTGAGGCTCTTAAGGAAGTTTGGGATATGTTGTTATTCCGGATCACTTGAATTCATTAACTCAGTCCGCGGTGGGGGGTTCGTTAAAATGCCTGTGTGTTTTCGATGAAAAAGGAAATGTAATCTGAGTTTGCAAGGGTAATAATAAGCAGTTAATTAGAAATCCATTCCAATTAGGGACTTCACTAAGGCAATTTCAGTGTTAGTTAAAACCCCCCCCAACCACACACACACACACACACACACACCCCATGCCTGGCTTATCATTCCTATTAGCCAGTCGGGAACCGTCAAGGCTTCAACAGTATAACAATTGATAGAATTATAGATATTGTATTTATATTATAATTTTATATTGTTTAGTTCGATTTATTCATTTTTTATTTTCAATCATTTTAATTGTCTTTTGAGTACATTTCTTCAATTTGGGTCAGAAAGAGAAGGGTTAATACCAAATAGAAAAGAATAGGCCTACTCAGTTAGAATTTTGGTGGTTCATAGGCAGCCCATCAGGGCAAAGCCTTGATGATCATTTTGAGCTGGTTGGACACTGTGCCCAAGGCTCAGGCCAGAGTAGGCAATGTAAGCAAAGTTAAACGATCAGTACTCCAATTCATCACTCACTGAGGACTTCTCTTCAGGTATGTTACGTTCATTTCCTCGTTACACTAAAATTCTTTCCATGCTGCTCCTTGCCTGTAGAAGAACATAATCTAACAAATACCAAAACTACTTACATAATTATTTAGGCTAACATTGGCTATCTGAGAAAAGGCCCTAAACATTTTAACAGCAAGTTGTAGGTTATGCTGGTGCTTAGGCCAACTGGTTAAACACTGCGCTCTATCCAAAAAATGCGCGCTCCACTGCGTTCATTCTCTGGCTCAGTCTTGTTTGATTAATTTCGGATGTCATCAGAACGCAGCTATTCTCTTGTGTTAGAGCTGGTATATATGTTGGGTGCTTAAAGTAAATGAGTGATGCTGTTATTCTGTGATTTTTTTTCTTGATTATTAACTTTGATACATTGTTACATATATTGTTCCAGTAACCGCGGTTTACCACTGCAGTTAGTATAAACAACAATAACTACAGCTATGCTGACAAAACAACACAGAAGAAAACACCATCCCTGACAATTCTTTAAACCTACCCTTGAACATATTATATCCCCCCACTTTTCACTATACCAAGATATCCCTGTCATATTGTAGGAACTCCAAATGGGCTCAGGAAATTTGAAGATCGGGGCATGTCTTCCTCCTAGGCATCCGCACCAAGACATTCTGCTTTTTTCTACACTGCCACTACAATCAGGAAGTCAGCCAAATCAAGGGTTGTGACATCAGTTATCTTTAGCATACATCCAACCTGCCTAAGGGAATTGCCAGAGCATGATGAGTCAAGGAAGCTCCGGTGGGCCTGGAATGGGCGCTGTACCGTCCTGAAGAATCCGTTAATGGACAGTTTAGCGTCAGAAGTCGGAGGTAATGCTAAAGCCAGGTAGTGCAAGCTGTGGTGCGCAACATCATTAATGGGCAGTTTAGACCCTGGAGTCAGACAGTCATGCCCAGTCACAGTAGTGTTTAGGTCCAGGACTAAGGCCAGCACTCTACTAATGCAGCTGTTGAAAAGACACAGGAGTCAGGGCAATGTTGCTTAGGACTGAAGGGCAATTTGAGTCTGCTGTACTGATTGCATAAATGTATGGGTTGGTTGGAATGCAGCGTTTGAGCACCACAACTCTCTCAGTGAGGGAGGATCTAGTTTCAGAGGGAGGGAGACGTTAGGATTGTTCATCTGAGCGTGACTGGGCCGTGGCTCCACGCTCTGGGTTTGTCTGACAGGTCGGTGTTGACAGAAGAGATGCCACTCAAACTCTGTGAGCCGTGACTTTTCACTCTATAGGAAAGTAAAATACAGCCTGGCTCTCCCACTCACATCCTAAAACCCCCTAAAACAACAGCATTCTTTGATCTGTTCCCACTCTATGAAAAATCCCCCTGAAATTGACTCTGATATGTGCCTAGAATAAGTCTAGAGACTTACTCCTCTGCACCTCTGCAAAAAATGAATACTCCTTCCAAATCAGTAAATATCCAACACTCTCTAGTGTTGACGCAATCAGCCAGGACAGCTTAGCATCACTATAAATACCCATTGAAGCCTAAAACAGTTTCTCTGGCACCCTTATGAGTTTAGAACCCCTCACCACCAAGAAGCCCATCTCCAACCTGTACTGTACCTCATCCCCAATACTGAGACCACAGATTGCTTTTGAATTGACAGACAGACACGAAATCTCTACTGTCTGTACACATGTACAAAATGTACTCCGAAATGGATAAAAATAAAGTAAAATTTAAGCTGAAATAAGAACCATAAATTAATACAAAATTGCCAATGTGCAAATACTTTTGGAGTTCATTGTATCTCTTATATATGACACATTTCAATATGTCACCACAGCCTTAATGAATGCCAAAATGGGAGGAGGAACTAAGCAATTTCCATAGTAGACCGAGAGGATAGCATAGAGTATACCCCTTTTCAATATAATTCAGACATAGTTTGTTTGCAATAAAACATCACAATAAAGTGCAAGGAGCCCTCCATGTGATTAAAACCACTGATAACTGTGTGCCACTTTAAATAAATATATGTTATCACATTTGACCAGCAAATCATTTCACATGAATCCATATAAAACAATTAAGCGCATGTATCTCCATTATCAGTATAATTCAGCATACAGCAGGAGATCAGCTTTTGATGATCCTTGGCTGTATCATTATATAATTACAAGTGTAGCCTAATACAATATTTGAATATTGGCTACTAGCACATAAATATTTCAACTATATAATATGTGTACTTTACCTAAAAAGTGGTATAAGTTCAATTCCCATCCTTGTGCACTTTGCCTGTTGATTTTTACTTTGAAAGCAAAAGCTACCAAAGCCAGAAACTTTGTACGGTTGGCTAAACCGTGGAAATTCATATATTATTTTTGGTAGCAAATATTACTAAAGTTAGCTTATACTGTACCTTAACTTTTCAAAAAATGTCTAAATATGATTAATCTAATTATCTCTTGACAGATCAGAACAAGTTAACTTTCTATAGTTCTCATCTGTAGTGTTGATAATGGTCAGACTGACCAGTTACCAGTTTAATGTCTTTTATTTTTCTTCTGTTTTTGCTTTTGGTCATAACTGTCCTAATAATTTATTTGAACACACCCAATAATTTATTTGAAAAAGCGGTGTCTACAATAAACTATAAAAACACCTAAATATTAAGTAAAGGCTTTTAACTTAAGCCTATGCTTTCTATAATATATTCATTATACAATGTGAAGAAAATCTCAAAACATTCTCAAACCAAGTCAAACAGATTGGACTACGGTAGATATTGCACTGTTAATGCTCGGCTACTTAGCTTAACATCACTATACATTTTAACATGAACATTACTGTTTTTCCATGTTACTTTATAGAAAAGAAGACGCTATACTAATCGCTAGTTGAACTTTGTAATGCCCTTCCATTATCTGGCTCCAAGCCATGGCTTTAGACCTATTGAACAAACTGCCTGTTTCTGGCACCCTGGGTACTTGGTCAGGCAGAGGGAGGAGAGAACATGGAGAGTGTGCAACGTAAATACCTGAAGATGTGCTACATTCATCTTTCAGTTCATTTCTCCCTTTCATAGTCTTAGACAGATAGACTCACAGACTAACAGTCAGACACACAGGCAGGCAGACTGACAGACAGACATCATAAATTGTATGCTTTCCCTCCACTGTAGCCTGCTGCTTCACACGGTCTTTATCACCACAAACATCATCACCATAGACATCACCACAGACATCATCACCACAGACATTGAGATATCCCCTGTCAGGGATATCTCAATGTGCTAGAGACAAAGAATACAGACACAGACACACACACACACAGGCACACTTACACAAACACACGCTCACAAAAAAAACACACACACACGCTCACACAAACACAGACGCATAAATCTGCTGCTCTGAAGGTGTTCCTGTTGCCTAGAGGGTT
Organism: Esox masquinongy; assembly: GCA_016801175.1. NCBI lineage: Eukaryota > Metazoa > Chordata > Actinopteri > Esociformes > Esocidae > Esox > Esox masquinongy. Next base: position 28,029 of record JACXGI010007533.1, read on the forward strand.
CAGATATTGCAGTCCAACCCAGAGATCTATCACCAGATGTCACATTTTATTCACTCTGCCATTTTTCTATAATAGATGTTTGATCCATCTTAAGTCTTACACTAGGAATCAGCCTTTCCAGATTGTGTCCACAATTAAATGCTAGCCTACATCACCCATCAACAACTAGTTAACTCTGTCCACTTCTCTCACTATGGCCACACCAAATACATCACTCCCTCCGTTTTCTTGACAGTTACTAGGTACACAGTGCGAGACAGGTGAGGTCTTATTCTTTTTTCTCAATCCCTTCACCAGTAGATACATTTTCGTCAGTCACTGTAGCATCACCAGTCTCTATCATTACCTTCCACTTTCCTCATTTTCCCTGCCCTTAGGGAGTTTTTATTCCTCTACTTCCTCTCTACTCTATCGTATGCTCTCCCTCCCTCATTTTCTCACTCCCTTTCTACCATTCCCTCATCCCCCTCTCTCCCTCCCCTAGAAGGATGGAGGGAGGCAGGGATGACTCAGAGGTCCTGCAGTTCCGTACACCTCGCTGTTAATCAGTCCACCGGTGAAGGTTAGGCCTGAGGTAAGGTATTCACACATCTGTTTTCGTCACGTTTTCTCTTTCTTTCTCCTTCACACACACACGCGCACACACACACACACACACGCACACACGCACACACACACTTTAAATACTTTATTTGAGCCCACATATTATTCATTTACATTCAGAAAGGACTTGATATATCTCTAAAGGTCCATGCGCATGTGGACACATAAGGGCCAATGTCCTCACATCCACCGACACGGAGCAAAACCTCACCAGCTGCATCACCCTTGACTTATGTATGCCTGTGACCCGAAGGCCACTCACTGTTAGCCTGTGAACATGGCCCAGACTCCTAAACGTCAGCATGGCGAGCTCGCACCGATGAACAAGGCCGCTCAAATGTAACATGAGGGGGCTGATCAGTAACGTTGTCGCTAACTATTTAGCTTGTGCGCCGTCTTTCACCAAGGCCTCTGGCCAGAACGACAGGCTCTGGGGGGCTGTGGTCAGGGCCACTGCAGTTTTCATCTCGAAAACAGCTTATTTGTTGTTCCTTCTTATTTGAATCCATTCGTCCTTTTTCCTTCAGGGGAGGAGTTTGAATTCGGGTCATGACATTGTCAGAATATGTGCAGCGCATTCATTGATTTCCGAACTATAATTTGTAAGTGACCGAAATGCTGGTTCTTTTAATTGAAAGTAGGCTGTTTAATGGAACATAAATCACGCCTGCTTTAGTCTAATGGCATGATATTTTGATACAGAGCAAACAGTTAATTGGCCCGGGTGGCTGGTGCACAGCAACTGAAACTCACTGACACCTGCCAACTCCACACATGCAGATGCAGATGACGTTGAGTAACCTGTGTTTTTTTTAGGTAGGAATCAAAACCCGGTCCTGAGCAATGTCATGGTTGTCCAAGGTAACACACAGCCCATACAAACCTATGTAGTTCAAACAAGACAGTGTGCCAGAATCCTCACAAAAACTCCAGCAGTCAGACCGGCAGCTTGAGCTGAGTGGTTGTTCTCAAGACTGCTAGCAGGATTTGGATTTGTGGCGACACAGCATGACTCCTGGCATATCACTTGATATGTATTCTGTGACATACGATACAATCAGACCGTTTCCAGAACTCTAATTAAGCTAATCCAATAATGATGAGATACAACAGGGACATCTCCTCAATGGCTGGCTGTCAGTGTAGAGGGAGAGAGAGAGAGAGAGAGAGAGAGAGGTAGACAAAGTAAACGAGTAGAGATGGGATGGAGGAGAAGTGGGATACAAACAGCAGCGGAGAAGGAGAGTAGGGCAAGAGAAAGAGAGAGCGTGACAGTGACTGAAAGAGAGTAAATAAGATTACAGTATAACAGCATGACGTAAGAGCATGTAAATGTTAATCTCGGTTATCCAGAAGAAGAAAAAAACATTTCACAAAAGTTTGTAATTTCTTGTTTGACTTCTAGGGGGAATGTTGTTAACAAAGACTCATCCCTCGCAGAAGAAAATTCCTGTTGAAACCCCTGGCTAATTTTACCAGTGCTCATCATAGCCGAAAAGCTCATTATTGTCTTACATTTTGACAATATAGCCAATTTTGACTTTGTGGCTGTGGAATTTATTGGAAACTAGTATAAGCACTGCCTTTGCCAATCTTCATTGGTTGAAATAATCAATGACAAAAAACCCAAACAAGAAACTGCTTGTAATCACAAAATTCTCAATGGGCCTTGACAAATGTTTCTGTTTGAACTGTCCACAAGACTCTGTCCAAAAGAGATGATGTAAATCTAGGTTATAATTTATTAAGAAACTGCAGCTACATTTTATCTAAATCATTTTAATTGAAACAATGGCCAGAGAGAGAGAGAGATAGAAAAGCCGAAAAGAACAGCAGTCATGCCAGCAGCTGTTTTGAACCAGTAATGGCTTCCTCATTTCACTGAGGGAGGAGTTTACCTTTACAACCAAGGTGGGAATGTTGTAACTGCTCCAGAATAAAATAATTTTACCTCCTCCTAACTAACTTTATTTGGTCTAATGACTGAGCATGGGCATTGATAAGGGTCTTATAAATGCAGCATTGCTGAAAATGTAGAAGCAATAACACAATCTATTCACAGATTGCTTTAAATGTATTCAAGAAACATTGAACACAGAAAAGATTAACAAAATCATAATAAAAATAAATGTTTCAGTGGTGCTTATTTTCCTGAAACTTAATGAACCAGCACAGGAATGCCAGTCTTATATGAATGTCTATATTTTGGGCAATGATTCTAGCAATGATGCTAACAATAACTAGATTCTGAGAGATGGATATGGTCTCCCCAAAACCTTCTCAATACATTTAAATTACAAAGTTAGAGACAGTATACCCCAACTTGGTTTAATGATATTGTCATGGTTATTTCCATAAATCCAGTGTGCATTACTTTAGCAAACTTTGCAACCTCATGAGTTCAAATGAAATGCAGATAACCAAAACTCTCTTGCTAGTGCATGCTTGAATTTAAGGTATCTTTTATTTATTTTTACCTCAAAGTCATTTTCTGATATGGTTTTAGCATTGCAAATGAATGCAGAAAACAAAGGCAAAAAGCTTGGAGAAACAAAACTAAGAGAAAAAACTAAGCAGAAAAAAAAAATCTATTTCACAGTATAACGGCAGAAATTAGCAAAACTTGTAAAGATACTGAATTGTTCTGGATTCAGACGGTCAGAACTCATTTATTCAGCTGCAGCCGGGAGACCCACACATTGACGCATCAGATAGTGGTTTCACACAGAGGACAGGTGGGAAGGATCAAACAAACAGCTGTGATGCTATTCGGTCTGGAAGCCCATTTGCCAGTAGGAATGCCCTAAGGCATGGACTCAGGGCTCAGCAAACACATGATGATTAATCCATCTATACAACAAGCATTGGTCAGAATAGGTCAAACTACAACCAACATAGTGACAAATAAAATTATAAAGGATCCAGTATATATTTCCCCTGTTACATGAAAAGATACATAAGAAGATAAAGATATTCTTAACAATAGTGTAAATGCTAGTGAGTCTTTTCTCTCTCATACACATACACACACACACACACACACAAAACACCTTTTTTGTTTTACATTATTTTACAGAAAATTTCTCTAAAATTTCTTTTTAATATCGAATTCATGATGAATTAAGGCCCTGCTCCATCGCAGCAACTCCCAGAAGAGAGTCCATGTCGAGATACGTGTCCTCTGAAGCACATTGGACTGCAACACACGCCCTGTGTCTCTGCCTCAGCACTTCGCACCATCCCCACCTGTCCCTGTTCATGCCGGCTGGCTTCCACTGCTGTTACACAGACAGATCAGCAGTAGTTATTATGGAGGATTTAGGGGCGCAGTGCACATCTCAGGCCCGGTTTGGGGAAGTGTTGTCGTTAGCCGGGTGATTCCAAGCGGCGGCAGCTGCCTCCGTAACCATTTATGTTCCGCTTTTATGTTGGCAGGTTTTTTTTTTTTTTTAGACGCTCAGGTCTAAATGAAATGCCTTCCTCTGTTTCTCTGATTGAACTGGCATAAACACACACATGCACAGTAATCCTCATAATCAGAATAACACAACTGCATATGTGTACACACAAAGCTACATCTCCACCCACACACACACATGCACGCGCGCGCGCACACGCACGCACACACGCACACACTCATACGCAGGCACACAACCACAAATGCGTACACGCCATGGCGTACACACACACGCATGGTGAATGATGTACAGGATTTTGGCATGATCAGGCAGGAGAGTTGAAGCTCTGATGGGTGATTGAAGAACAGCCACATGCTGAAACAACACACTGGAGAGGAGGATAACAGAGAGAGAATGGCAGAGCTATAAAGAGGACAGCGGACTAAGAGAGAGTTCAGACAAGAGAAGAAGTTGGAGTCTTGCCATTCTGCGGGGAGGACGAAAAAGGGAGAGAGACTTAGAAGAGGCTAGCCGAAAAGGTGTCTGCTCCAACTTGCAAAACACAAATTGGATGAGAGAATGCTTACAGGGGAAGGAAAATTGCACACTAACTGAAATGTTCTTTAAAGTACTCAAAGTTACAAAAATTGGATGGAAATAAAAATCATAATAATCAAGGCAAAACCTTGCAGGAGTTCTAAATTAAGACCCCTAGGGCTTTCTGTTGATAAGGCATGGATATAAGGTAGCTCGACAACAGCCATTTTTCTGTTATCAACTGCTTTCTTTAGCAGTAGTACAGGTTCTAAGCTGCAGAACCTCGGTTGGCACACATTACGTGCAACCGCATTCAAGCTACAGGGGACTTCCTGTCACTAGTTGCTCTTGTGCTCCGTAATACAAGTTTTCCATTTTCTCTAAGACTTTCCAACATAATAAAAATAGCCACATGGGCACTATAGTAAATAAGCCACAACTATCATTTTACAGGATATTCTACCCCTGACGTTCCCATATGAGAGTGAATTAAGAAGTTACCCTTGATTATTGCATTACAGTTATACCACAATTATGATATGGAAAAATCCCTGCAGCGAAGATAGATTGGAAATGCTAAAGGGGGTACATATTCACTTGCTCTTACCAGGCTGCCCCTTAGGTTTTTGCACATTTAAAAGTGAATCGAGGGATTTCCTGAATATTCTGAGAGAAGTGAACATTGGTATTACAGAGCCATCAACCTGCAGCAGGCAGAGCAAGAGCTTATGAGACACATATCTCCCAATTTATTTCCTCCCTCATTCTCTCTATCCTATCCCCTCTCTATATCTCTCCTCCTATCCCTCACTCGTTCTCTCAGTCATTCTCTCCACCCAGCCGGTTTAGTATGCTGTCGGATGAATTGAGCCAATATCTGCAGATTTTAAATTGGGGAAGAATGTGTGTATGTGTGCTTACGTGCATGACTGTGTGGTTTTAGGGTTTTAAGTGCAAAACCTCTGCCTCACAAGCTATCAATGCAACTCACTGATTCACGGAATTAACATGGAATTCACCAATTAATCTGTACGCCTTAAAGTATGCTTTTTTCTGGTTTTATCTATTGGTTATGTCCTTGAACGTCGGGCCGAAATAGTCGAAAGGTCACTGGTTTGAATCCCTTAGATGACAAGGTGACAAGTCTTCCTATGAGTAAGACATAATTGCTTCTGTAAGTCACTCTGGATGAAAGTGTCTGGATGAGCTGTGATTGGCAACCCCCTTGTGGGACATAATGGTGGTGGAGACTGTTTGTGCACCCCCAGTACTTGATTTGCTTCCACTAGTCTTGACTGGCAATTGGGGTCACAGCAGTTGTCAGTCTTTGTTAAACTCTGGTGGATTTAGTTCTATCTGTCACTGGGCCTAACTTTTAGATTATGTGGGAGGTGCTGGAACTGGCAAAGAGTAGTATTTTTTTCCAAAGCAGTCTCACATTGAATTAATGTCAAAATGCACAAAAAGTAATGCTGAGGGTTTAGTGCATTTTTGTGCATTTTAGGGACACCGAATCTGCACAAATTGACAGGCCATTTTCATGTGTTTTTATGGGTTTCAGGGAGACCAGATTTTTGCGAAAATGCACAAATTTAGCTGATGCAATACAATGCTACGGTACCGTTATATTTAGTACAGTCACTAAGTTCAATAATGAACGCGTATAGCTTTGAAGGTTGTCAACTTTTGCTAGGGAGTTGTGGTTACACACAAAATATATAAATACACATACTTTGACGACAAATATTGTCCACAAAGATTCCTATATTTACATTAATATAGTTACTGATCCAGTTTACCGGAGACAACCGGAGACATAGATAATGTTATTGATATGAATACACTGCTCAAAGAAATTAAGGGAACACAAATCACACATCGGGTCTTGATGAAGGAAATGTATTAAAGATCAAAATCTTTACTGTACATTGTGTAATTCGTCAAGAAAAAACTGACGTAACAACGGTCAATGGAAAACAAAATCACCAACCGATTGAGGGCTGGATTGAAACTCACACCAAAAATCAAAGTAAAAAATTTTAATCTCATTCTGTTCCAATTTGTGTGAATTTCATCACGGTAACTCATAATGTGACTCAGTAGTGTGTATGGCCCCCACGTGACTGTATGCACTCCTGAAAGCGACTGGGCATGCTCCTGAAGAGACGGTGGATGGTGTCCTGGGGGATCTCCTCCCAGACCTGGATCAGGGCATCAGTGAGCTTCTGGACAGTCTGTGGCGCTACTCAGCGTCGTCGGATGCACAGATACATAACGTCCCAGAGGTTCTCCATTGGATTCAGGTCTGGGGAACGTGAGGGCCAGTCAATGGCATCAATGCCTTTGTCATCCAGGAACCGCCTACACACTCTGGCCACATGAGCCCAGGCATTGTCCTGCACCAGGAGGAACCCAGGGCCCACTGCGCCAGCGTAAGGTCTGACAATAGATCTGAGGATTTCATCCCGGTACCTACCAGCAGTCAGGGTAACATTGGCTAGCACGTGGAGGTCTGTACGACCCTCCAAGGATAAGCCTCCCCAGACCATCACTGACCCACCTCCAAATGGGTGGATGATATTGCAGGCAGCATAACGTTCAACATGGTGTCTCCAGACTCTTTCACGTCTGTCATGTGCTCAGCGTGAACCTTCTCTCATCTGTGAAGAGAACAGGGTACCAGTGGTGGACCTGCCAATTCTGGTGTTCTCTGGTGAATGTCAATCGAGCTGCACGGTGCTGGGCTGTGAGCACAAGTCCCACTAGAAGATGTCGGGCCCTCATGCTACCCTCATGGAGTCTGTTTCTGACAGTTTGGTCAGAAACATGCATGCCAGTAGCCCACTGGAGGTCATTTTGTAGGGCTCTGGCAGTGCTCCTCCTGTTCCTCCTCATACAAAGGAGCAGATACCGGTCCTGCTGCTGGGTTGATGACCTTCTACAGCCCTGTCCAACTCTTCTCGTTTAACGGCCCATCTCCTGGTATCTCTTCCATGCTCTTGAGACTGTACTGAGAGACACAGCAAACCTTCTTGCAATCGCACGTATGTATGTGCCATCCTGGAGGAGCTGGACTGCCTGTGCAACCTGAATGGGCTGCAGGTACCGCCTCATGCTACCAGTAGTGACAGGGACACTAGCAAAACGCGAAACTAGACAAAAATCAGTTAGGAAGGATAAGGAGAGAGCAACTGTCTGTGCCACCACCTGCAAAACCATTCCTTTTTTGGGGGTAGTCTTGCTGTTGCCTCTCCAGCGCACCTGTTGTCACTTTAATTTGCACCAAAATATGTGACATTGATTCACAATTGCTTATACTTCCTAACTGGACAGACTGATATCCCTGAAGTTTAATTGACTTGGTGTTATACTGAGATGATTACGCGTTCCCTTAAATTTTTTGAGCAGTGTATTTAATAATGTTTAAGGCTTTCACGTAGGGATTCAACCAGTGGTATTATTAACATGAAATTACTTGTGAGGCAAACTCTACTTCAAAGCTAACTGCTCACTACACTGATTATACTTATCTAATTAACTAAACTCATTCTTGTTCAGTCTAAAGATAAGGAATAATCAGTTTTAGCAGGATTTGCGCAGAAAAGACAAATGTGCCCTAAATTTTGCCTGGGAGGCACTGCTGTCTTACAGACTGTTTAAAAAACTCTGCCCACGTTAAAGCCACACCGCCCATTCATTTGAATCAGCCAATCAAATTCAAAAATCAAATATTACACTAACATATAACATTCTTTACTGGTTAGTTATCAGAAGGCAGCATACAGGCAGCAGGTAACACAGTGGTTACTGTATCTGACTTCTAACTGAAGTATCACTGCAATATTTCTCAAGCGGGCAAGTGGAACAAAATATGTTTGTCCCAGAAAATATAATTTACCTAAAATGTTTAAGTCACTTTGATGTCAGCATCTGCTAAATTCCTTAAACGTATATTATGATCTTTAAAATTAAATAACTCAACTTGGTTCAGGTTAGAATTAAGGTTATGGTTTGTTTTCTCAAGCAAGATCAGACTTTTCATATTTCATTTTGCACTGCAAAAGAATAGGTGGGATTTCGTTAACTTGACTGGAGTTGCTCAAACATCAGCCAATAAGGCAGCAGTGCCTCATATAGTTGCTGGCAACACTATTCTGTTGCCGACAGTGTTTTTTCCCCTGGATTTAATTATGAAAATGTCACAGTATAGGTGGTGTGCGGGAGAGGAACCAGGCGCAGGCATTCTCACGTTCGACGGTTTTTATTACAAACAAACCAAAAAAACCAAACAACGAACGGAAACGATACGCTAAACTGAATGAAATGAAAATGCGCAACAAGCGACTTATAATAAAACATTCAAACAGTAGCAAGCAAACACTCACCAAGAAACACGAAGACAAGCAACAATGATCCACAAATGCGGGGAGCAGAGGGGAAACATTTAAACACTT
>JACXGI010007534.1:0-37016 GCA_016801175.1 Esox masquinongy
TCTTTTCAGGGCGCTTACCATCATGGTGGTTCTCCATGGTGTTTTCTGTTTGCTCATAGTTTTCTTTACCTTTACCGGTGCAACACGATCCATGACATTCAATATTTTGGCATTAAAATTATCCAGGAGTACATCAACTGACTCAGCACTTATTGTTGGAGAGATAGCTATGGCTTCCATAAACTGGGCTTTGGTACTCCCAATAATATACCTTTTCTTAATAGAAACAGAGTTTACTGGAACATTCGGGGTGATAAGTGATTCAAAAAGGACACAGAAATGATCAGACAGGGCCATGTCTTTAACCATGACAGAGGATAAGCCATTCATAATTGTTTTTAATTGTCCTTTACTAGCCTATGCTCTTTGTGTCTGGTCATGTTCTTTTATCAGAATGTTTATGTTACAAATGTTTATCTCTGGTCTGACTACAGAACTAAGGGTCATGCCTTAATCCCCCTATGCTGAACCCATGAGTAGATCACTCTGTTTTACAATATGGTGTCAGGAGGCACAGATTGGAATGTGTCCCTAGATGATAAGGGGATCTATTCTGCAGTACTAGTCTTGGTATCTTCATGTTAGTATCAAATGTTATATAAACCAGAGTGTAGTTTGGGGAAGCTCTCTTGCATTTTCCTTACTCCTGCCTGCATCTTCAATCTCCGGAGAACTTTCTATCTTTGATACTTGTACTGTAATTGTAATACTCTCTTTATACATTAAATCCATTGGTTACATTAATTCATTGACTATCTGGAATTAATCTAAAACGGGTCCAAATCCAGTTCCTTCAACAGTTTCACACAAACAGAAATTGTGACATTGTATATTAAGACCTTTGCTCTGACAATAAATGAACACAATCCTAAAGTAAAGCCGCCAATTGGGTCAGAATGGAATGAAATGCCTTACCTTAATAAACATGGAAAAATGCTACCATTGATGTAAATTTGTTTTCATTATGGCAAGGCAAACATTAGTTTTTCATTAGGAATCCAACAGCACCTCTCTCTTTTTCTATCATTCTCTATTTGGAGCAGAGGTTTTTTAGTAATGGAGGGGTTAAGGAGTTATGCTTATTTTTATCACTCTCCTTTTAGATCAGATCACATCCATGAGAAAAGAGAGAACTAAATTTTGCTACACATACTGTATACCCTTCATGATCTCATTGTATATATTCTTTCTTAATTTTTACTTATTAAAAGCAAAATGGATTTGTGATAGTTATATTAGTATAACTTCTTTTATTTTGTTCTTTAAACAAAATAAAACAAATTGTTTCTGGAGAACATATGGACACCTATATCAATATACCCTGGCCTTCCCGTTTTGGAAAACCGAATGTATCATATAATTTCGCACGCTATATCCATTGCCCCGTTCACTTTTTTAAAATGAAGAGGCTTCATTTTAAAAAAGCATGAACTCTCAAAACTGTATTAATACCAAAAAATTATGTCAACAGGACAATGAGACCAAGTATACCTGAGGCTTGGTTGTAGAAGATGTCCTGGAAGATTCTACAGTGGCCATCATGGTCACCTGACTTGAACCACATAGAAAATCTCTGGTGGGATTTGAAGAAGGCGGTTGCAGCATGCAAACCCAAGAATATTAATGAACTGGAGGCCATTGCTCATGAGGAATGGGCTAAGATTCCTCAGGATTGCTGCCAGAAGCTGGTGTCTGGCTATGTATCTTCTTTGCAGCAGGTCATAACAACCAAAGGATGCTCTACTAAGTACTAAAGATGCTTGCCATGAAGGGATTTAATTATTTTGAGACTGGGGAAGTCATAAGTTGCATTTTCAGTTGAATTTGGGGAAACCACTTGAAGTATTTGTTGTGTTGAGCTATTTCAATTGCTTTTGTTTGATTTGTTCATTGCAAACAGCTGAATGTCTGGACAGATTGTGTAAAACAAGAAGTGACTTAACATTACTGCCCATCTCGCCAGGATAATCATTTTTGGAGGACAGCCTGTCCTAGGCAAAATCACATGTGACATATTCTCTCTATTTCTTAATAATGGACTTTATTGTGCTCTTGGTTATATTCAACACATTGAAAATGTTATTAAATCCTACACCTTCTGGAATGTTCCTTTGTCTTCATGATGTAGTTCTGTTGAAATTGTTCTAACCAACTTTGGGACCTCCCAAAGAGAGATGTATTTAACCTGAAATCATGTGAAACACCTTTATTTGCACACAATTGGACTCATCAGTGTCCAATTCAACTAATTATGTGACTTCTAAAGACAATTGGTTACACCCCAGCTCTTTCAGATGAGTCATAGCAAAGTGAAGACAAACAATTGATTATTTTTGGTTCTGCTTGTAAGCAATTTAGAACCAGCAGATTTTATTTTCACTCTGATATTATGGTCTTTTTCGTGTTGATCAGTGGCAAAAACTCAAAATTAAATCATTTTTGATTTCACGTTGTAACATAATAAAATGTGCAGAAGTCCAAGGGGAGTCACTTTATATCTTGCTAAAACCTCCTATAGGCTGGGTTGAATTGACTTGTTTGTTGCTTAGTCAACAATGTGCCATTACCGTTACAAACAGATAACAATATAGCATAGACCAGCATACAGTTAGGTCCGGAAATATTTGGACACTGACACCATTTTCATCATTTTGGCTCTGTACACCACCACAATGGATTTGAAATGAAACAACCGAGATGCAATTGATGTGCAGACTTTTAGCTTTAATTCAAGAGGTTGAACAAAAAATCTTATGAAACGTTTAGGAATTGAAACCATTTTCATGCACAATCCCCTTATTTCAGGGGCTCAAATGTAATTTTGCCTGGTGAGCAGTCTATGACAGAAGTGACAACTATAAGCAGCATTAATGGATCAGTATGTTGAATATATTCTCTATGTGGAAGCTAGGTGAATTGCAGCAACAATAGTTTGCAATAAAACCAACCCTAACCTGTCAATCCTTACCCGGCTCCTCCCAGACCATCTGGTTCTGCTTCTGCCTGCTGCATGGGTTAACAGCAAAGCATTGAACAGTCATAGGCTGCCACCCACCCTCTGTTAAAGGACTACATGACTCTAGGACAGGGAAGCATACAGTCGAGATTATTGCTGACCCCTCACATCCTGGTCACCCAGTGTCCGGTAGAGGGCAAGTGGACAGTACAGGTCAATCATGACTAAAAAATCCTGCCACCTAAACAATTTCTTTCCCCGTGCTGTGGCCCTCAGCCACCAAGCCAACAATCCCAGAGTTCGAGAGTTGTTTTTTTTCTCTAAGGCTGCTTGCAGCTTAAAATGTTTTTTCTCTGTGCATGTGAAAAAAAAACTCTTAGTTGGGGAAACATTAGCCAGAGGACAGCAAATGAACTTTTGGCAGCAATTCAGCTGTAGAACTCATTGCTCCCAGCCGTTCAAACCAACAATTCAATTAAATGAGTCACTCAAAACTATTTATCATGACTCTTGAGTCAGTGAAAAGAGTCATTCAAAAGAAGTAATAGTTTGCAAACTGCACATTGCTAATTGATGGCAACTAGAATTCACTCCAAAGGCAAGGGATGCTGGGAAATGAAATAGATTAATTTTAAGGCATACAGTACAGGAACTTCAAGTACTGTATTAACATTTTTGAAGTAGGTTGATGGTACTAAATTCAAATCCAAATAGTGTTTTTAGTAGTTACTTGTTACTGTACTTAACAAGGCAGTCAGGCACCTCATTTTTTAAACCTCATTTTGGGTTAAATGTTCATTATGTTCTTTATATGTGCATAATCTATGCGTAGTGTCACTATCATACCTTAGTAAGCAATGAAATTCCAAATGCTTGAACAATTTGGACGTATTAAAGTACTTTTAAGTTGGTAGCTAGGTATTTTAAAAGTATATTCCCCAACGCTGGTCAATTGTATAACCCATTCATGAATCTAGATACAATGACTTAAGCAAAAGACAGAGTGAGAATGTGTGCGAGCGTGTGTAATAACATAGTTCGTCCCAGTAAATCCACCTTTAATTACAGAGAAAATCTATGAAATGGATTAAAACACCATCACCGTGGCAACCACTCTGAAAATAACGGAGGCAATGGCGTTCCAAAATGTTGTAGTTGTTGTTACTGTTTAGGTATGGATGGATGGTTGTTACCATTACATTCTCAATGGTGCAGTAAGGGTTTGAGAAAACACGATGGAGCAACATTGTGAATCATTCTAATCATTCTACCCCGGCTGGCTGTGTGCATCTGAGGAATATTTTAGATGAAGTATTTTAATAATAGCATTCTATGAGAGCTTTTTTCCCATATATTATGAGCTGGGTGGTTTGAACCCTTGAATGCTGATTTGCTGAAAGCCTTGGCATATATGACAACATATTCCACCGGTATTACCTTTTACTGTAATAATTGTGTTGGTAACTGGTTTATAATAGCAATAAAGGCAACTTGGGGTTTGCGGCCAATGTGGTAAAACTGCTGGGGCTTTAATAAGATTTCCCCTGGTATATAATTCCACTTTGCTTTAGAGTTTAATGTGTAGCTATGATAAGGGGATAAAAGAACTACAACTAGCATTATACCTATGGGGTTATAATGGGGAATTTGGGACATTTCCATCTGAGGATCAAAAACGTGCATTAAATTCACAGCCACTGTGTAGCAGAAGGAAAGAGCGGAGCCCTCTTCAGATATCTTCATAACAAACATGTGTTCTTTTATTTTATTACAAATAAAAGAACACGGTCCAATTAGTTGTGCTGTGAGGTAGAGTACTGACAGGTTTTGAAGAACTAAAAATGCATTCTTGTGTTGCCTGAATACAATTGCGTACTTCTTGTAAGCAGCACCTAGAGTGTGCCAGCAGGGTCAGACAGAGAAATGTACCCTGGAAAAGTGGTGAACGCCGAATGGTGAGATTGAGATCAACACCAGCGTGCATGGGGCAAGACCGACTTGGTTCTGCTTTGCTGTAAAACCCTTAGATCGCATGCCAAGAGACGGCTGTATCTCCAACATGGTCTCTGTTCTGTTCTGTTCCGGCATGTTCTTCCCAACTCTTGTCCTTGGCTTTTCACACAATACTCCAGTTGTTTCGGATCTTGGCTCAAGTTGGCTGTGGATACAAGTTACCATTTGCTGCTGTTATGTAGCCAGTCTTCTCCGGTCCACGTCCAAATCCACCACCTATTCCCAGTATAAAAGTGGACCCGACCAAGGCGTTTTAGGGCAGTGGTTGAAATAGTGGCCATGGATGGGGGAGGTTGACATTTTAGGATGCAGCCCATGTAGAGCGACGTTAGGAGAACGTCAGCAGTGATGTGGATGTTATTATGACTTGGAGGGAAAACCGGAGTTGGCGCTGTTGGAAGGGGTGGACATGTCTCTCAGTCCGTCTGACTTAAGTGACTCTTTTTGTTATGTTGTACTTTTTGTTATGTTTTACACCTGGCTGCGGGTTTGGCTGTCAGTGATGTTTTCGTTGGTTTGCAAATTGGATTGAATTAACGTTACCTACAGGGTTCAACATATTACTGTTGGTGTGCATGGCAGTCTCTCTACTCGTGGGCAAAGCAGAGGGTTAAAGCAGTATGGCGGAAGGACTGGAAGTCATTTTGAAGTTTGAAGACCTAAACAGTTCGGTGTATCCAGGTCTATAAAGAAATGAATCACCAAAATAAATTCTAAAAACATTGACATTCAACTAATTACATCTACAAACAAAACACTGAGATAGAGGATAAGAGAGAGAAAAAGAGAGAGCGACGCCGAGAGACAGGGAGAGACAGAGAAAGAAACAGAGAAAGACTGGAAGAGAGAGAGAATGAGAGACATGTAGATAGGAAGAAACCGATAGACAAAGAAAGTTTGAGAGACGAGAGAGAAGAGACAGGCAGCGAGAGGCACAAAAAACCCCTGTTGAGGCAAAAAGAGGACTAAGGTAGAGGGGGGAGATAGAGAGACTTGTTGTCAATGTTTTGTAAGGAGGAGAGTAGAGGAAGGGGGTGAGAGACGGGTGAGTGAAAACAAAAGCACCATGTGTCAGTTTGTCTCTCTCCCTCAGTAGAAATACCCTGGCATCTGAGGCCAAATCAGGTATTTCTTTTCATAAGGTTCTGAATGTAGCGCTAACTCCTCGCAAATATGCAATATATTTTCAACCCCCCAGCCCCCACCCTCTCTCTCTCTTTCCATCGCTCTTCTCTTTCAGAACATTCCGGAGGAATTTGTGTGCGTGTGTGTGTGAGAGTTGGTCCTATTCACATTGAAGACTGCGTTGCCAGGGGCTACCAATCCCCTACTTAAAAAGAGTTTAGATGGTGAGAAGGTTTTGGGGGGCCAGAGTGATGACAGAGAAAGATGCTGACTCGCTGTGTCGGTTTCTGTGAGTTTCTGTGTCTGTGTGTACAGGTTTCACTATCCTGCTATAGGCCAAACATCTGCACACTGATAAGAAAACAAAGAACATTTCACCTTGAGAGGACTTCTGGCTAGTCTCCATGAAGAAAAGGCCTTGCAGGTTTGGTTTAAGGTCACAGTTACTGTGGGGGTTAGGGTAAGAATTAGGATTAAATGTTAGGTTAGGTTAAGTTAAGGTTTGGGTTGGTTTTTGAGGTTAGTGTTACAGAAAATATGATTTTGAATAGAAATTACCTTTCAAGCTCCCCATGAGAACAGTCGACTGTAAAATGCATGTGCGCACGCATGTTCACTATTCGTGTGACAGGACCGTCCTGACACTTTAAACATCACCAAATCAGGAGCAGGGAAGGGCTCAATTTGACCCGCCAAAAAAGTATGTGGGAGAAAAAGAGGACAGAGAGAAGGATTAAAAGGAAAAAGTGACACTAATGTTCCCTGAGAAAGTCTGCAAAACTCCCTTTTACCCAAAAATCCTCTCATCCCTCATCAGTTTTTTCTCAGCGACCAATTCTACTGCCCAAAATTCAGTCTCGACAACAAAATAATAAACTGTTCATGTGTGTGTGTGTGTTGGAGGGGGGGGTCTGGAAAGTGACCATAGCGTCTGTGTCTGTCTCAAAGCCTGACCACAGAGAGAAACGTATACTCTCTGGGTGCGCGTGGGTGTGTGTAATTCCATTTCGGGTTTGGCTCAGTGGATTAGCGCTGAGCGATACAGTCTAATATGGCCTGAGAGCCACGAGGGACAAATTAACGCTGCTACAATAGAAGGACCTGGAGCAGCTGTATGTTTCTAGGGTATTGTTGTGGGTGCACTCATGTATTTTTGTTCATTGTAATGTAAAAGTCTAAACTGCTCCGGAATTGGCACTCCCTCTAAGATGTTTGACACATTAGGCCCTGGAGGATAGAAGCTGTGTATGATTTAAGCGGTCATAAGGGGCCAGATGGGAAAAGTAGCCAAAATACCGGGGTTAACACCCTTGCTTTTGGCACACGTTTCGCAGGATCATAAGTGATCATAGAGAATTAAGACGTTCTAGGCCAGTTTCCCAAATGTGGATTAAGTCAAACTCCATTGAATGTGATTTTCATTCCAGGATCTAGTCTAAATCTGGGTGGGGTCAAACAACACCTTTACTTGGCAGTTTTGATGCCACATTCAAAGGATGGTACCCTTACTGCATATAGTGCAGGCGACAGTTTTCTGCTCCATCTCTTTGAAGAGCGCCTCCAAAGGAAACTTCCGATCTAGCTTCAGCAGTGTCCTAAATTTTAGTTTAAAGGCCCTGATATCACACTGGGCCAAGCCCATGACTTGTAAATCATAAATAATCTGTCATTAGTCACAGACACTACAGGGAGTGGCAGTGGGAACGTGTCACTGACTGTCATAGTGGACGCTGAGATGGTGGTGTGAGGGTGTGCGCTCCCGTGTGGCGTGCATGTGGCTTTATCAGTTCCTATGCTCTTAAGAGAGAATGTTTTAGCATTAGTACATTTACTGATACATTTACAAGCAACATTATTATGTGTCAGTGTTATGTGTGTGTATTTGAGCGCGCACACAGTTAACAAAACATGCACTTCTCTGCGCTGGGTTGACCAAGCTATTGATTCGAGCGTGGACTTCAAACAAAACGCTTCTCTTCCCTCGGGCCAGCGTTCTGAGGGGCCCCTGACACGGAATACCACCGGGCGGTCAATGAGGGTTGAGATGGGGTGGGGGGGGGCAGAGGGTTATGGTCACCCCCTTTATTCAGACCATAGCCAGACTGAGGCATATCAGGAGGAGTTGGCCCTACTTTAATGTCTGTGTCTTTAAGTGTGGTAGATATATTGCTGATTATTCCTGCATGTGTGTGTGTGTTTATGCTCATGGGTGCGTGTGTGCGCGCGCGCGAGCGGTGATATTTCTGTGGACTTCGCTGACTCGCTTGATGAGTAAGCTTACCTGAGACCTTGCCGCAGATGACCTGCGGTTGAACCCGAATTAGTCGCACAGGAGTGTTTTGTGTGCATCTCTCACTTCATCCTTTTTCACCCCTCCCCTCCCAAATCTCTTTCTCACTATTTAGAATGTGGAATTAAATAAGCCCCGTTAGCAAAGCACACACAAGACTAGAATGCTTATACAAGTGACATTTTAAAAGTCCTAAAATCAGACACAAGCTGTGAAATCTGGCAATGTGAAATGTGAAGAGAATGTGGAGTTCCGTTTGGCTATTTGTGAAACCAAAAAACCCACACAACTCTTTTTCAGCTTCAACACACACCGCCTACCTGCTGCCCTGAGCAACAGAATATTAAACTGAATGAAAAGCGAAGGACAGAAAATATACCTTGCACTGCTTACAAAAGTAAGAGAGAAAAAACATTGTCTGCTGCGATTTATAATTAACTATAACAGAATGTGTGACATGGAAATGCCTAGAAAACTTTGACCATTGACAGCATTATTTTACACTGCATATTGATGGCAGGAAAATGAGCGAACTGACTTGACTTGAACCACAAAAAATGTTGCCAAGGTGGGAGATGTTGTGGCCAAGACGATCGCTTACAGTAGTGGACTTTTCACTAGTCTACAAGTTTAGTGGGGCTAATGATCATTGGATGATCATTGGATGAAAGCCTGATCATTGGATGTCATAAACTTCATTGGGTGGCTGGTTTGTTACAGATGTAATAGATATTTTTCCATTCAGCCAATTGATGTTTCACAATTTGAATGAAGTGATAGAAGATAATCTAGAATATCACGACTGGTCCTGTGTCATTGCCACAATACAAGGTAAGAAGAAAAAATGTTAAATGACAAATCTTTAGGGCACTGCGCCTACTGAGCCCACAGAGATCACAGGCTAGGCTACAAAATGAATGAGGATTATATGTTCGGTAAGGCAATCACACAATCTTGACTATATTTGGCAAAGAAAACAGTTTCAATAATGTTTTTTGAGAACTAAAGCTTTTGGCTCGAGCTCATGGGCTATGCATGACCTCCGTTCAATATCTCCATCATTGGGCCAGTCGCTGCAACTGGAAATTTCCTTTAGACTACCCTGTAATTTCCTCCTCATTGGCCAAGGGCCCAAGTTATTGGTTGCATTCAAGACAATGTCCTTTTAATTGATCAAAGGGTTTTCCAGGACACTGAAATTACACAGGCAGCCTGATTCTGATCCACTAATTGGTCGCTTAACCAACGGGTTTAGCATTCTTCCAGACAATCGAGGAAAAATATCAGAATTGGGCTGAGTGTCAATGCTATTCCTCATGGAGAGTAGTTCATGTTCTATAAGGAGTTTGCATTGTTTTCTTTTCCTTATTTTCTTAAGATCTGTTTAGGAAGTTGGGGGGGGGGGTGGTTGAGTTCTTTTTTTATGACTGCTTTGGCCTATATAGGTAAAAGAAAAACACCATTTGGATATGAACAAAAAGAACTTGAACTTGGAAATTTGGGATTTTGACTGGTAAGTTAAAGGCCAGCTCAATAACTAAGTGTAAAGAATCTACCGCCTCACTTTTAGCGGATGCCCCCTCAAATACAGCCTGACTCGTCTTGGAATCCATGGCAAACATTGGGAAAACCATTTCTAGTTATGGTTGCATTTATACAAGCAGGGCAATTGTGATCTTTTGAATGGCATTTGTTTAAGCCTACCTTTCACTGAAAGTTGCAGCTTAGTTATTTTCTATTTAAAGGTTATGGTTGTCCATCCATACTTTATGATAACACCATAGTGGTAATTTTGAGAGAGGAATCCATCCGATACACCACAATTGAACCTAGTGGTAATCAATTGCTGGCAAATCTATTGCTGGACAATTTATTTTTCACTCAAATATCTTACATTCTGCCTCTTTGGCATTACATTCGAAAGCTTTGGCAGAATATTTTTGGAATTCAGAAAATCAACTAGGTCCAGTAACTGAAATGTGGGATAAAACTTTGTTACCGCATGAAGTGCATTTTAAGGCTCAGTGCGTGGTTTCGACAGATACAACGTGTACGTTTGGAATTCATGGCGACTTTGTGTAAATCTGACCTTCAACACCGCTCGCACACCCTGAGGGATGATTAATGATCATGCACATAGAGGAGCAGTGAAGGCAACAGGGAAGACGTACTTACACATTGCAGATATTTAACAGTTCCATTCCCCATCAGGCTGTTCATCAATCATTTATTATAATTCACCACATTCTCTCCAAGGGAAAGGGAGTGAGTTTAGGATGTAAGTCCCGGTAAATCTCGTTATCCTGGTGCCCGCCGTTAATAACTAGTCGCCATGATGCACATGAACTCCCATGCAAGGCTTTCGCTTTACCCTACAAAAGCCTTATGTAGTATTTAATATGTGGGCCACACAGAAATTAGATTAGAGAAACATTATTGTTGAAACTGGTTGGACTCCAAACTACACTTTTGCCCGAACCATACTCCAATCAACCGTACGTGAGGAGAGAACCACAATAAAATGCAGACATTTAGATGCTTGATTAACTGATTTATCAATTGATTTATTGATATTAGGGCCAATGGACATTACTGCCAATTTTGTGGATACCCAACAGACAGCTAAACAGGACAGTAGCCCACTGCAGTAATCAATCATATTCTGTACCA
This sequence comes from Esox masquinongy, assembly GCA_016801175.1. Classification (NCBI taxonomy): domain Eukaryota; kingdom Metazoa; phylum Chordata; class Actinopteri; order Esociformes; family Esocidae; genus Esox; species Esox masquinongy. The sequence goes on from JACXGI010007534.1 coordinate 11,055, forward strand.
TAGCTAACCGGCCTCTCCCTACCGTGTCACAGCCTTGGTGCTCATTCTTTCATCTATGTCCATTTTACTAAGCACTGCTTTCATCAACCTCACTTATCTGCACACTGTGAGTGTGTGTGTGTGTGTGCGTGAGTGTGTGTGAGAGAGAGAGAGAGAGAGAGAGAGTGCATGTGTTGTGCTCACGTGCATTCATCATCTTGCTGCTTTAGGGAGATTCTCCACCCAAAAACAGCTGGGCTGGTGGCCTTCAATCAAAACTGCTTACAGTACATATTAGTATTTTCTGACTGAGCTTAGGAGAAAAGAGATGGAAAAAGAGGGAGATGGGGGCTGAAGTAGGCGAGGCATTTAATGGACCTTTTTATGTGGGGTCAGGAGATTAGAAGGCTTAGAGCCTCCACCGCCACGGCTTCTCCTCTGAGAGATATTGTGTATGTGTGTATGTTTGTGTGTACATGTTTGTGTGTGTATATGTGTGTGTGTGTGAGAGAGAATTCTTTCCAGAGTGTGAGTGTGATTAACAAGGTTCAAGCCACTCTGATCTGAAAATGCATCCCTCGTTGCCATCGTCTGTCTGCTTTTCAGAAGTGGATCATGTAGTTGTCTAATTACAACATTACAAACATTTCCGGAACTGATTGATTTCTGAAACTTTTTTATTGGAAAAAAAAGGTTGCAGTTGTAATATTACATTTTATCGGCCACTAAATACAAGCATCCCAGGAATATATTTTTATATTCATATATTCATATTAAGAAATTTTTTTTATTAATTCTCAAACAATGTACATTAATGCTCACAATAAATAACACCCTATACATATCTGCCATGTTCTGTAGTCTTAAGTTTCCCAACCCAAGGCCCCGGACTAGCACTGGGCAGTGTTGAGATTGCTATGCTACTGGCCCATGACGTAAACATCTTGAAACATTTTAATATTAAAAATCCACACCCGTGCAGAGCCGTGGTCTAGTGGCAACACTCCCTCCACAGGACAGATTTACAGTCCCCCACCGGAGATCAGGGTTCAATGCCAGCATCCTACCTTCTGACTGTTCTCTTGGATGTCTGTCTCCCCCCTCTGTTTCCTACAGTCCAAATAAAGTAAAGGTAAAAAGAGTCACACCCAAAACTCATGCTGATGAGCTGCACTGTGCATACATCCTGATATTCAAACCTTGTCTAACAGGCAGGTGAGGACCTAGGGCCTCACCACAGACGCGGCAAAAAATTTATTCTGAGCCTACAATTTTCAGCATCTTGAACAAATAAATAACCAATTGAATGATCGCCAATCATCCACCCAATTTAGCCTTAAGCACAGAGATTGATGTTAATGTGCAAACAACAAATCAGAACTACTGAGATATATTTCTGTCTAGGCTACCCCATGTTTTCTATAGTAGTTTGAGAGTAGGATTAACAAGATTACATACATTACATAAAATTGCATATATATATATACATATATATATATATATATATATATATATATATATATATATATATATATATATATATAACATAAATACACAGTTGTGCTCATAAATTTTAAATAAATAAAATATATAAGACTGTCTTTTATTTAAGGATAGTGATCATATGAAGCCATTCACTATCACATAGAATGTTTGGCTCCTTTTTAAATCATAATGATAACAGAAATAACCCAAATGGCCCTGATCAAAAGTTTCCATACCCTTGAATGTTTGGCCTTGAATGTTTCCATACCCTTGAATGTTTTGCCATTTTCACACACAGATGAAAATGGCAATTAAAGGTGAATTTCCCACACCTGTGGCTTTTTAAATTGCAATTAGTGTCTGTGTATAAATAGTCAATGAGTTTGTTAGCTCGTATGTGGATGCACTTAGCAGGCTAGATACTGAGCTATGGGGAGCAGAAAAGAACTGTCAAAAGACCTGCGTAACAAGGTAATGGAACTATATAGAATGGAAAAGGATATAAAAAGATATCCAAAGCCTTGCAAATGCCTATCAGTACTGTTCAATCACATATTAAAACCACATATTTGGGGATCTCTTGATACCAAGCCAAGGTCAGGTAGACCAAGAAAGATTTCAGCCACAACTGCCAGAAGAATTGTTCGGGATACAAAGAAAAACCCACAGGTAACCTCAGGAGAAATACAGGCTGCTCTGGAAAAAGACGGTGTGGTTGTTTCAAGGAGCACAATACGACGATACTTGAACAAAAATTAGCTGCATGGTCGAGTTGCCAGAAAGAAGCCTTTACAGCGCCAATGCCACAAAAAAGCCCGGTTACTATATGCCCGACAATACCTTGACACGCCTCACAGTTTCTGGTACACTGTAATTTGGAGTGACGAGAACAAAATAGAGCTTTATGGTCACAACCATAAGCGCTATGTTTGGAGAGGGGTCATCAAGGCCTATAGTGAACAGAATACCATCCCCACTGTGAAGCATGATGGTGACTCACTGATGTTTTGGGGGTGTGTGAGCTCTAAAGGCACGGGGAATCTTGTGAAAATTGATGGCAGACAATTTGCATTCTTCTGCACGAAAGCTGCGCGTAGGACGCTCTTGGTCTTTCCAGCACAACAATGACCCTAAGCACAAGGCCAAGTTGACCCTCCAGTAGTTACAGCAGAAAAAGGTGAAGGTTGTGGAGTGGCCATCACAGTCTCCTGACCTTAATATCATTGAGCCACTCTGGGGAGATCTCAAACGTGGGGTTCATGCAAGACGGCCAAAGACTTTGCATGACCTGGAGGCATTTTGCCAAGACGAATGGGCTGCTATACCACCTGCAAGAATTCAGGGCCTCATAGACTACTATTAGAAAAGACTGCATGCTGTCATTGATGCTTAAGGGGGCAATACACAGTATTAAGAAGTAAGGGTATGCAAACTTTTGAACAGGGGTCAGTTAATTTTTTTCTTTGTTGCCATGTTTTGTTTTATGATTGTGCCATTCTGTTATGACCTACAATTGAATGTGAATCCCATAAGACACAAAAGACATGTGTTTTGCCTGCTCACTCATGTTTTCTTTACAAATGGTACATATATCACCAATTCTGCAAGGGAACGCAAACTTTTGAGCACAACTGGATATATATCATTATGTAATATATTTGACTTGCATGAGCATTTGTTACTATTACTGTTAACCCCTTAGTAGCCTACAGCATCCTTCCTGGACAATGGCATTATAACACCGAAGTCTTTTATGGAGTATATCAGTGTGTATCAGTGACCTGCATGTAAACACTACCAACTGTGATGCCAGCTGATGCAAGTCAGTGGGCGTAATACCAGACATGGAAGTCTGGATTTGACACTATAAGCTTCACAGCACCATTTTCCACAATCCTCTCAAGGTATCCACACATTTACAATTTACATGTGCGTTGAACTCGTGTGTGTTCATATCCTCATTGGTGTACGTGTGAGTATGTTTGTGAAGTACATGTGTAAATGTCTATCCACGCTAAGCAAATCCTGGAAAGCGGGCTATGGGCAGATTAAACAGTTCCACACTCTGGGTCACACTGTATGTGCTCTTATCTGTAGCAAACACTGACTCGTAGCCCAGCATAATGGCTTTGCTCACCCCCACCCCACTCGCCCCCTCACTCTCTCTGTATCTCACACGCTTGGAGTATCAAGGTAAAATGTTATTACTTTAAATGTCAACAGCATCGCTGTTCTGTTAGGGGTTGCCGTGGCAACGGCCCATTGCCACCACAGAACGCCTGAAGGGGGAAGCTACCTTTGTCAATAAGAAGGGATCGGTGATCCGCAAGTGATAGCGGGGAATAAGGACGGACAGACAAGCCGAGAGATAGAGGGAAGAAGAGAGAAAGACAGCAGAGAGAGAGGAAAAAGAGGGGCGTAAAACAAACGAGTAGGAATGGAGGACATTCATGTAAGGAGAATGAGAAAGAATAGGATAAAGTGAGAGAGCGGGACCCAGATAAAAGGGTTTGGCCAGTGTGTGTCCTATCTAGGATATCGTATGCAGGGCCACAAAAGGCTCGGCGGGCAGCAATGCAACATAATATGTCCTGTTCGTCCCCTCAAATGGCCTCCGGGGACCCCTGGGTAATGGGCCCATATACCGGGACCCCTTTCAGGACATAATCCCCATCTACATAACAAAGGTGTCACTTTGAAGCCGCACTGTCATCTCCGACTTGCTGTCACTCACGCCTGACCTTTTGCTCTCTGCGTGTCGCTCTCTCTCACTCCCTTCAGCGTTCTGTCGGTTGTTTCTCCTGAGGTCTGGCTTTCTCTGTCTTTCAATGTTTTCTCTTTTCTATTGATCAGCGTTTTTTACCAAAATTAAAGGGATAGTTCAGGATATATCTCGAGAGAGAGATAAAGAGATAGAGATAAAAAGATATATACATGTATACGCGCGCGCACGCACGTGCACACACATTTATATACAGTACATACACACATATTGAATACAGTACATTATCCAGCATCAAGTTTCACACATTCTCCCACTCAATTTCAACGGCTGGGCTGAAGGCAGAAGATTCAGCATGTGCATTGATTCGATAGCAGCTTGTTTAGGAACACGCTCTTCTTTCATCATTCAGTTGTAATATAGAATTCATGTGACAGTCAATATATACCTGAAATCTATGAGCATACAAAATTTAGATAGGGTAAGACCACCCAAAATGTCAAGTGAGCTTAAAGTGACTCATGTAATTCCAATTAAATATAGAGATAAATGATTTGCACATCATTACATTCTTTTTTTATTTGCTATTTACACAGTGTTCCAACTCTTTTGGAAACAGGGTTGTATTTCCTCTTTTCCTCATGAGACATTTCCCATTTTCCTCTTGAGACATTTCCCATTTTCCTCATGTCAAATTATAATTGGAACGATGTGTCTAAACTACCCGGGCAGTGTCTGATACACCATTGGCTAATCACTGTGCACAACAAATAATTGTGCACAACGATACGCCAATGGTGTATCAAGTACAGCCCAGGTATGATTAGCCAATGGTGTATCAGATACTGCCCAGGTATGATTAACCAATGGTGTATCAGATACTGCCCAGTGACTACTACTGTCTGTTGGGACTAATACTACCATAGTCAGCCACTAGATGTCAGTGAGATTACTTTTAGATCTAGCTATAATAGTTTAGCTAGATAGCTAGCTTAACAATTTGACTTTTAACAGTTGTCTTATTGTGATTGTTTGGAAGCCACACTGGGGTCATACACTCAAATTGTAACAAACATACGCATTTTAGTCGAGGAAATAGAGTGAGTCTAAAGCCAATATCAGATCATTGGTCAAAAAATGGTTAGCTACCCCTCCAAGGACACAGTATTACTGTACCATGGTAATGAAGACAATAATACTTCAGTCGGTGGGAGAATTGCTTCTGCTGCACTGCAAGTCCTTACCTGAAGTGGACTAGTAGTTGTAGTTTAAACTTATACGAACGTTTAATACCACCGTTTAAAACTTCTATGCATGTGAATTAAACAACGTCAATATCACGGTAACACTCCGAGATTTTCGGGTAAAATATATCCTGCGCTAGAATTCTTTAAAGTTCCACTTCGGTGGGCTAGCTACACAACAATGTGCCCAATTTTGCTAGCATTCTTGAGTACAGCTGTTAAGCAAAATGTCAAATAGTTTATCACATAAACCGGTACTTTGTATGCTATGTGTCAAAACTTGAACACACATAGCTAACTTTAAGACATGTAGATAATTTTAAGACGTCTTTCTAAGACATGTATGACTAATGTACATTGTACAACTGCTGGTAACAAAATATGACTGGATAAAAACTTGTTTCAATTGCTCTAGTCTGTATTCAGCACTGACTGTTACACAACCATACAACAATCTATCCCCTGCATGGTTTTAGACACACCCTTCTAATCATAATATGACACGAGGAAAATGGGAAATGTCTCATGAGGAAAATAGGAAATAGATAAATGATTCAACTGTTCTAGGCCTGAGAAAATAGTAAAAGTGAGGTGTAGAAAAATATAAAGGGTGAGTAAATGATAAATGGAAAAGTAAAATAAATTAAATTAATTTATTTTGTTGGCTTATAGTAGGCAAAGGAAATGATTGAACACATTTTTATATTTAACTATCCTTTTAAATAATTTACTCATCAAATAACCTTTTACTGACATGTGTCATTCCTGGGATTCCATAAAAAATGCATAAATAATGTAAAAAAGAAATACAAAAGAATATACACAGGGTTGTCAAGAATACACATCAAATGTACACAAGGAAATAAATAATACACATCAAATTATAGTAAAAACAAAGAGGCACTCATCCTGAGGGGCTTGATGGACTCAGTGCATGCATCGATCAGATTATCAACTATTTTGATAATCAATTAATCTGTCAACTATAACTTCAATTAACCAATTAATCATATATAAACAATACATATGTTCCAGGATTAAATGCAAATGTTTTATTTAAAATAAATTACAGTTTTCAGTGTTTTCTTATCCTTTTACAATGCCTTCATTAAGGCAAGATTTTCAAAACACATAAAAATGTGCTATAACTAAAGTGTTATCATAATATCATTTTCAAGACTTTTGGAAAAGCATTCCAGGGTACTACTTCATGAAGCTAGTTGAGAAACGTTTGACTGAGAATGTAAATGTTAATGCAAATTGTAATGCATTTAAATACCTCAACGTTTCTATTGTGGAGAAACATAGAACTCACCAAATTTAACACTAATGGGTTAATTCATTAGTAACGTAGTAAACGCTTAGCTAGCCGGAGCTGCTCAACTATACACAACATCAACGTGTTCAATTAGACTTGACATTAATGTTAACTTGCCATGCATTCATGATGAACTATTTCTCAATTAAAAACTTAACTCCATGACTACAAACTCAAATTAATGATGAATGATGCCTTTCAAACAAACATTAATAGCCAGAGCCAAACGCCGTTTTTTTGTCATTAGCATACAAATCGGCCCTATTAGCATACACATTCTCCTTCGCAGCATCACCCTCCAGTCAGAGCATCAGTTCATCTACTTGGTTGTCATCAAATTATATACAGTAGAATAGTCTAAAACATAATGAATTTGTTTGTTTTAAATGGTTAAAGAATTTGAAAAAATACAAGAATGTTTTTATATTGAAGGTCTAATATGAAAAAGACTAAAAAAGAATACATAGAATGATTATTTCTAAGAACACAGGCTATAGTATGTTTGTTTGTTCATTATGCCCTACAAATGTACAAAATGAAAATTAAACAACGCTTAAATTATTCTAAAAAAAATCCATTAGAATTTAGTTTTCATTTTGATCATGTTCAAGGTAAAATAACAGACATTATCAACCAGTTTGCGACGATCAGAGGATATCCGCATGAATAGCCTTACATAGGCCTAAAGCACGGTTGCTTGATTTCAACACCAATGCATAACTCTAGTCTCCTAGATAACTGGCATATGGCTCTGACCATTCATCTGGGAGTATCATGCATTCATCCATTGACTTCATGCATTCAGTGAGGGGTGATTAGCGCTTGGGTACCATTTGGGTACCAACATTAAGTGCCGTGAGCTGTTTGCGGAATAAGTCGGAAAACAGGGTAAAAAAACAGGTAAATAGTCTCTAAATAGTTTTCCATTTGTGAGTATAGAATCCTGACAATGGAAAACTGTAACATACGCCTATTTATGAAAGGTCATGGAAGGAGGAGGATGTAGCTTTCAAAATGGCAGTTTTATTTTAATTATAAACTCAAACGCCAATTCACATAGGCATTTGTTGCTCCTATTGTTAAAGCTGCACTAGATAGGATTTTCAGTAAATAAAACAATTTTGCAATTTCTCACCGGTCAGAAAGCGGTCCCGCACCAACTCCCGATAGAGAACCGAATAATATGAAAAATAGAATTACCTGTTTCTAAAAAAGCACTAACTCAGAGTTTGATGTTATTCTTAGCCTTACTAATGTTAGCTTAGGGTTCCTGGCTGCTAGCTAAAGAGAGATTGTCTAATCTTCTTTCGTTTCTTTGCAGTTTTCGTAGTGTATGCTGTAGTAGACAAGGGAGGAATTGGCAGTTTGTCATCCTGGTCTCTAGCTGTCATTGTAGTTTCTTATAGTAAGCCAACTTCACTCCCTCTGGAGTACTTATGCTAAATATATCTTCCAGGTAAAATGCACAATCTCAAAATTAGTCAAGGAGGAAGGCCAGCCAGAACAGGATTGCTGGAACAGACTTGGCTGGAAAGTAGCGGCATGCTCCAAAAATTATAAATTGACATTTCACTGGCACTGAACTGTCTGTGTTGCAAAACAACTCTTAGAGGGCCTCCTTAGCTTACACAACATGCTTATAGGGGACAAAACTTTTGTGTTTTTACTGAAAATTCCTACCTAGTGTAGCTTTAAATGCTCGTGCCAGACATCCCAACCTGCAGGGAGGTTGCTTCACCGGTGACTGCTAAAAGTAGCTTCTAATTTCCTGATTTAGGAATAAATCTTTAAAAAATGTCCTATATTTAGGACTCTTAAATTTTTGTGTTAAGAGTATTTCACAAAGCGTTTTAGCGCTAAAACCAGCTCTTAAATCTGGGAAAAGTTAGGAGTAGTCAAGAGGACTCCTAAGTAAAGACCAAGCCACAAACAATCCTAAAAGGGCTGCTGCCTAATCAGGTTGTTTTAGAAACCTTTATTGATACTGAGCTTTTAACAAGGTATTGCCTTAATGGCGAGGGTTTTATGATCATAGTAGAGCTAGTCAGAAATGCTGTCACTTCACCAAAAAACAGAAACAACTAGGTTGTGACAACTCTACTCCACTTGGCCGCAGGGAAAATGCAGCTATGCAGACGAACTACGTATATCTCAGTCATCTGTCAGTAGAATATTACATCAAACAATTAATGCCCTCCCCAGACCCCATATCGTGCGACAAATCATTTGGTTTCCTCATGATGTTCGCCATCTACAAAGAAACAAAGCCGACTTGATGGCCATAGCTCGACCACCCGATGTAATTTGTGCTAGGACACATAATTGCACAAATTATTGCACCATCAAAAGATTAATGCATATTTCTTTATGAGCTGCCAGACATGTAAGAGGCTGACAATTAGCTGAACATATCTTGACCAGACAGTATACAAGGCTCGACAATAGCGATGGCCCCAGGCCAGTACAAAGTCAAGTCGGGACTAGTCAAACTAGCAAGTCACTGTCCCGATCGGGCCACCGCAAAAAAATTAGAGACTGTAAAATAATAATCGCATTATAAACTCGACATCCTCCAGTTGTTTCGTAATCTGGCACACGCACAAAACTACCTTGCAGCTCCTTTCGCGCGCTGTTGACCAGTCAAGATTTGTCCAGTGATATGACGCCTGGCTGTCTGGTATTGTTTTTCAAAAAAGCATTTAAAAATAAAAACTCGCGCTAGTCACTCATTTGAGGAAGACAGTGAAGGATAACTACGAGCTTGAACAAAAGCAAACATTTTTTTTAATCATGTTAAGTAACAAAAGTATTTGCATCTGTGTTTTAACAGTTATAAATTACAACTTTTGGAACAAGGGACAGTAAAAATGTTTTTCGGCCCAGTAAGTTTCAAAAATGTTAACGCTGAGCCCTGGTACATCATTCTTGGTTTCATGTTAAATCAGTGACACTTAGCCTACATGTTAATATCTTTATTTCAATATGGCAACATGACACATCCTTCTACAGTATTGCTATGATGAATTCACTGACAGAGACCCCTCCCCAATCAGCCAATTACTGTGGGCATAGTAAGTACGCTTGTTCATGGAACACGACATCATCCATAGCAACGGGGTCAACCCCGCTCTTTCTCTTTGTTTAAGATTTCTCCCCATTTCTTAGTAAAAGTTGGTCTTAGTAGCTTTGTGAATAGGTTTTAAGAGGAAACTCTTAGCTAAGAACTTTTAGTGCTGTAGGAGTCCTCCTAGTGGTAAGATAAAATGTTTTGTGAATACAGCCCAGGGTTACTACCAGCTACTACTAGCTGTGATTGTTTCCCCTTTCCAAAAGAGTTCAGTGCCTAGTTCAATCAATTCACTTTTGTTTGCAAACAATGGCCAATACATTTCTGTTAGTTTTGTATTGACCATCAATGTGGTTCACAAATATTATGAAAGAATAGTAACTACGCAGTAAGCTGGTGAAAGAAAGGTTGGCTTAAAATGTAATTCCACCTTTAAGAGAAAATGTTTTTGTATGTTCGCTAAATTGGAAGATTTTGAACCTAACTTCAAAGTAGGGCTGCAACGGTACACATATTTATAACCATACCGTACGGTACGGGGTGCTATTCACGATTCGCACAAGAACCCGAATACATGAAAAATTAAATACAAAATAAATAAATAGCTACTGCATGTTGAATGACTCTCTTCAAAAATCAGATTGATATGAATATATTCTGTATCCAGTTTGGCAGCATTGTGGCTTCCCAGTGGACTACACAAAGGATGGACAGAGAATTGTCGATAAAACATTAATACTGTATGTCGCCACTGCTCGACAAATGTTACGTACGCCGCTGCTAACACTTTTGCCAATAACATTTGCCAATTAAACTAAAAACTGATCTTTAATAACAGTTTGAAGTTTTTTTCCTCTGTATCGAAAACGTACCGTACCGTGACCCTCGAACCGCGATACGTACCGTACTGTGGGTTAGGTGTACCGTCGCACCCCTACCTCAAAGGTAAGGTACTCGGCACCATTAGAGCAACCGGCTCTCTCTCACACTTTAATAGTACACCTACTTAGGTGTGCGTGTGAAAAGGCATTGCTTTTTGGGGCTTCGTTTGCAGCTCCAATTGGTTTTTATCGTTTTTTTATCAATTATTTGTTGCAGCCCTACAAATAACACAAACAAAAAAAGTGCATGCAAACTACTTGACGCAATGACATGTGGATTATCTTCCCAGTTTGATGTGTTCAGTTAACTCCTACAGCCGAGTCAGCCACACTTACACCTTAGTTGTCAGTGTAACCACGATAATGGACGTGAGTCAGAAGGGCCTACCTGGTTGAAACGCTCCAGTCTCTTTTTGACCTCGGCCAGGACGGGGTTAGCACCGCGCACTTTGACCTCTGGGTTCTGCTTCTGAGCTTGGAGTCCATTCCCCACCACTCTGGCTGTGTAACTGGTGAGAGATAGAAGGATGGATGGGGGGGTTAGTTAGCTTAGTTAGCCCTTATTTTAGTATCCATCTATGATCCAGCGGAATGGGAGTGAAAATCGTCCCCGCTAAAACGATAATGTGACTCTAAAGTTTTCGAAGCCAAAGCAGAACAGAAGCACTTTGGACCCATTCAAAGTGATGAGGAGAGTTTACTCGGTAAACTGTCAGCAATACTGCCTCTCAAAGCATCAGTCTGTGCTAAATCACCATGTTCTGGTACAGTACTATATGAGCAGCTCTGGGCTCTTTTAACGACTTATAGAGATGCTGCAAGAGCAGAGTGTGTGCGTGTGTCTTCTCGTGGCGATTCAGCACATCGGCCGCAGATGGAGCGTTCCAAACGACTTAACGACATTTGGGAAGGGGGTGAGAGCCGTGCAGAGAAACACCCAGGTTTGCTGGCATGGAATCAAATGGAGCCTTGCTTTAAGTGCTTATGGAGCCCACATGAGGACATATAAATTGAGGTGATTGTATCAAGAGGACTATATTTGCATGTGTATATACACAGAGTTCCTCTGTGATTTAACCTAAAAAATATATGCTTAATCAAACCTAAAAATTTAACCTAAAAATATGCTTAATCAAAGCGCCTGGGCAAGATGAAAATTTATTTTCTTTAGTTGCGTCAGCTGTTTGGAATTTAAATAAACAGTAATCGGAGTATCATTGGCTTGTGTCTGTCTGCAGCTCCTAATCTGGCTGGAACAGCGTTTTGCAGAGTCGCAAAAAGAAGTGATAAACCTCCCCTGAATTCACCTCCCTCTCCCTTTCCTCAAAGTGGTTTCCAATGCTAATGCACTCCCTCATTCATTCACTCAGTTTCATCCCTCTATCTATCTCCTCCTCGACAACAAACGGGACCTCTAATTGCACCTGCAGGTCTTGAAGCCTGTCTTGACAAGGGGAAAGAATCGATACCCATCCCCACTTCCCCTGACATCAATGATTCATCAAAAAGTCAAACGGCTTCCTTTGCTTGGGTTGAAAGGTAGCGGTGTTTGGCTTCGACTTGGAGGGGCCTGGGCTATTGGCTGAGGAGGGGGAAGAAGTATTGGTTTGGTGAAGGTGTCAAGTATGGACATGGTTGACCGAGTGTGGAGTAAGATGCAAATGAAATATTTTTGTCTTTTGGCCAATCAAATCAGCTCTGAAAAAGAGATGATGTGGAATGTTCAGATGTGATCAATTTTAAGCCCAATTACTGAAAAGCAGATCAGATTTGGACTGTCAGTCTAAACGTGGCTAGTGAGGGTTTGGAAAGAGCATTCAGCAGGAGCATTTGGAAGGATCGTGTGAGGGATGGGTTAGTATGTGCATGTCTCTGTGTGTTTGTCCGCATGTGTGTGCATACGAGTGTGCGTGTGTGCTCGTGAGTGCGTGTCTATGTGGGTTGACTGGTGTGCGTGAGTGTGTGTGTTTGCACGTACAGGTTTCGATCCAGTCACTCAGACACACTCCTACCTAGTCACTCAAAGATAAAGAACTACTCAAGGATCCCTGGAGAACAAACACTAGTGTGACCTTGGACCAGGGCAGTGACCCTTAACCTCCAGTGGCGGACACACAATAAGTTCCAATGTAAACTCTGTCAGAACCTTTTGAATAGAAAACTCTGACATAACGGACAAGCTCAACAGATTTCTACCAGTATTCCATATAAAATAATGTTAGATACCAAGATATGTTTTAAAATTCAGGACTACAAGATTTAACTCAGAATCTCACAGCCCTGGTCAGTAACTATCTATTGCGATGCCAGGTAGCTGCATAATAATAGCCATGCAACATGAATAAATGTGTGTGTGCTCGTGTGTGTTTGGACAATGTTATGAAAGGATAACTGTGTGTGTGTGCATGTTTGTGAAGTTGGACGGTTCAGGCCATTTACATCTCTAACTGCGAAAACAACTTAATTTAGCTCCATCTATCCAATTACTCACACACTTCTCCCACTCTACCGTCTTGCATTTCAACACACGCGCGCACACACACACACACGCAAATGTTTGTTGATACAATAAAGCTCTCCAGCTACGTACTTAATGCATTCTCAAAGCAGACAACAGCCTCCCAATCAAAACAAACTGAGTAGATCAGGGCTGCGTGAGCACTTGCGTTTGTCTGAGTATGTGTGTGACAGAACATGTGGCAGAGAGTAGATCAGAAACAACAGACCCAAAGGCCTTATTGATCTCACCCTAACTTACTCTCACACACACAGCCAACTAATGATGTCTCCATGAACTCTAAGACTTTGCCTGTGAACAGCTGGGCAATGCTAGCCTCAAAATATATCTTCAGGCCAACACACACCCACACACGTGCACACACACACGTGCACACACACGCACGCACAAACGCGCACACAGACACGTACTCCCCACAAACACATCACTAATGATGGCACTGCTGGAAAGCCCATAAGCCAGCGGGGAGACCCAGAGGCCATGGCTGAAGTAAAGACTTTGATGAACTTGGCAGGAACCCACATACATACACACACACACACACACACAAACACACCCACACGCGCACGGGCGCACGCACATCTCAAGGGCACTCACTTAGGTCTTGAAACCGATCGTTCCTCTATTTTTTGTGTCAACTTCCTAGGAGATGATACTTGACTTAACATGCTATCTCAGCGTGTCCCTTATTGGAAATGAGACGCGAGCATGCTAACATAACACGCACATAAACACACTCCTCAGTTCTCCTCTGGCACTCACCGTAGCACTAAACTCAGGTCAGACAGATAACTGTTTTTATTCCAGCACAGAGAAATACATGGCTTAATAGTCCTGAGTGTGACAGAGGGAGAGAGAGAGAAAGACAAATAGTGAGAGAAAGTACAGGGGAAAGAGAGACAGAGGGAGAAAAACAGCAAGAAGTGAATGAGACAGAGGGACTGAGAAAGGGGCCTGGTACTTGAGTTAATGAGAAGTTCTTGGACATGTTGAAATACTCTAGACTGAAATAAAATCTTTGTTGAGAAAAGGCCAAGCTGTTCTCACACACTGAGAACTGAACATTCATGGTGACTTCCAGTAACATTAAACATGTGCAGTCGGCTCCTAATGCTAAAAAGACACTCACACAAATATTTAACAAACAGAGATGCCTCTAACAGGCCTGTAATGACACAGTAAATACGCACAAATATGTTTGCACACACACACACACACACACACACACACACACAGCTGATGCACATAAACCATCAACACAATCTGTCAGATGCAATCAGTCAAATATAAATGTTTTTGCAAATAACTGCAATGGGAACATAGCTTAGAATAGAAATATGTCAAAGACCACAGTGTTCTGGTCTAAGTGTTCTTTGCGATTTAATAGCATTTAATTGAGGCAAAAAAGGGAGTAGTGAGGAGAAAGAGGGAGGATAGAGAGGGGAAGAGAGTGGGAGAACAGGGAGAGAGAGCACAGGTCATGCGTAGGCGCGCCTGAACAAGATGATTTCACTCTCCTGCTTTCCTTCCCCGCTCTCTCTCTATCTCACTTTCATTCTTCTCTCTGTTTTGTTCTCTACCTTTGTCTTTCTTATCTATGTCCTTGTCTTGCTACTCACTCTGTCTTTGGTCCTTTCTCTGCCTCCTCCAGCCTCTCCTTTTGTCTCTCTCCTTTCTCCCTCCCTGTACTCTCTATCTCAGTTTCTCAGTCAATGAGGCCTCAAACATACCAAAGATGGGCTTGGACGGAACCACAACACCCTAGCACTCCTTCCTAACATGGGATTGGTCTGGGATGAACCCAGAGGTCCATAGGGCTAAAAACCAAAGCTGGGCCAGGTCTTGAACTGGACAGTCTCCCGTGCCAAGGTTTAGGATGTATTACTGTAGAGGCCGAGACAGCTAACAGCAGTGGATTGACAAAGTACAAGCAGAGCCAAATTCCACTTTCCAGCATGAAACCAACAAACAAACACTTAAACCTGGACAGAATCGAGGATCAACATTTTTTTTGAAAGAGAGATTTGACATGCTGTGTGGAGTGGAGCCGACCTCCGTTAGAACATGGTCAATTGGCCGTGAGTGGGCCCAGTTAGGCTTTCATCTGTTTCCATCGGCCAATCAGATATGCTCCACTCAGCCAACCGCTACAGGTGAATTCTACAAGAGTTCCGTGAAAGATAAGTGGAAAAGATAACCCTGGAAATTGTAGTTATGTGAGCACCATATGTTCGCTTTACTAGTGCAATCTAAAAAGTAAAATAGTCCTAGAGGAATTTTCTCAAGGTTCTTGCAACTGAAACTTGTTTGAAACTTGAAAAACTGAAAGTTCTTCTACGAACCCATTACAATAGTACAACAATTAACCCATTTGTAATGGTTAATTAAAGAACCATTTGTATACATTTTGGAGTTCGTTTTCAAGTAGTTCAAAATCTTCAATGAGGAACCATTCCAAGGATTTCACAGTAATGGATGTATGAAATAATAGATGTCATTAATACGAAACCTGAAACTTAACAGAAAATGTTTTATTCAAAGCTAAATGGCCAACAGTGATATAAGCTAACTGCATACTAACCCATGCTAACAGCTAGCTTAGCATGCAGCCTATAGCTAGCCTAGCGCTACCCACTCAACTAGTCAGGGCCATCCTAGAATAACACAATAACTCCCTATTCTATAAGCTCTAAGATTTGGCTACAGCGATTCTGACCAAATCACCCGGGGGTAATTTCAAACTAATCTCAGCCACTAACCTCAGCCAATAGTCTTCCAAACAAGAGGATCCATACTCCCCAGGAGAAACATATCAGAGAAGCTAGCCAGCACAGGTGCCTGGCTCCTAGGTAATTCAAGTAGCTAAGCTAAAAGACAGATAGGAGCTGAAAACATTTTTAGAGGGAAAAAAAGCTATAGGACAAGGGAGTAAAGATTTGGAGGAGAACGACATGGTGTGACGCTTTAGCCGGTGCAACCAGATGGCCCCGTGGACCGGAATATGATTTACGTGTGCGGAGCACAGGAGGTTGGCGAGGTAGGACGCCTCATGAAAACAGTTGGAAAGAAGCATCAAGTGCATGGGAACGATGTGTTTGACATGCACAATATCGTTTCACTGACCTCATTCCAGCCTTCGCTCTGAGCCTATGCCTCTCAAACAGGGTACCATGGGGTACCTTAGGGTTTCAGGTGGTTAGGAAAAGAAAAGAGAATAGGTAAAATTGATCAGTAAACCTTCTGTGGTTATAACCTATACCATGCAATCATCAACGCGATCTGTCCTTTCCCCTGAATGTTTAGTCATCTTCTAAACATTTTCTCTGAAGGAGAAATCTCCCGATGGAGAGTGCTTTGGTAGTTGATAACATGGATACAAATCAGAATCGCTGTTATACGTGTAATTACATGTGTATATTTAGAGATCATTTTGACTGGCGCATTACTATCAAAGACAATAATACAGTAAAATCTTTTTTTTTTTATATATATAGCGCCTAGCAGATTCGGTCTTTCAAAGAGTTGTGAAAAGATGACAGAGGATCACTGGTCAGCAAACCATTCTGCTGATATCTGACAAGAAAATTAGGAGCTATCACGAAGAGGCCATCAGTTCACCTGAGGATTATAGTGTTAGGAGCCTGTGACATTGTGCATTTGTTTGGGGTGATAACATATCTGTCTACTGTGTCCCTGCTCTGTCTCTGCCTCACAGTCACCCGGCAGAGTGAATTTTACCCTACAGGGACCCCAGCCAGCAGTACTTAATAACCCAGGACATGCACGGACCAGAACATTGTCATCTTTACTTTGGGCAGGAAGCCAGCCGCAGCACATCACAAGACAGAGGCGTGGTGCCTACTGGACTCTCAGATACATAGAGGAACTATTGGCGTGAGAGAAAGAAAACTGAGAGAGATGAATTACACATTGACTAGAACTGTGTCCTATTAATATTAATATGTGTCCATGTTTGTTTTTGCAATGTACACTTACGCGGTAACACTTTCCATGCCAAAAAGCCTTTCTGAATTAAACTCAATTGTGAGAGAGAAGGGAAGGAAATAGTAAGTGGTATTTAAGCAGCTACTGTAGAATAACTTGACCGACCAAAACCAGGAAGCGGGGAACGGGTGAGGAGGTGAAACAACAGAACCCAGTTCAGCATTTCTTAACTGACTTTTCTGCTTCCTAAAACCCTAATGGATATCACCAATTTAAAGAGGAGCATGGTTTGCATTAAATGGGCTGAGGCGAGGAAGCGGTGGATAGGAGACGCGGGGGCACGGAGTGTTTAGCAACTGGAGAGTCGACATTAGGTGAGGAGGAAGAAATGGGTGCAGGCTGGGGAGCGATGGAAGCGGTGGACTGGGGGTTAGAGCAAGTACACCAAGTGTACCTGCCCCAAAGGCTGCTAGGAAAGGGAGGAACAACCTGCTGGTGACACTGGCATTCCTGCAAATGTGGCTAATAGCTGCTCAATGAAAGATGAGAAAGAATCGGGCAGGAACAGAAGAGGGATAATGAGAAAGGGGGATCAACACAGTGATACAAACTGATTTACGGCTTACTAACCACCAATAATTACAGGTGTGCACACCTCCACGTCGCTGCGACCGCCCTGAGTGTATATCAAGTCTGATAACCTGTAATAAGGCGTATTACACATCTCTGTTTCTCTTTGCATTACTCCTCCCTCGCCCCTCTTTCTCTCCTCACAGGCTGGGTTTGTCTCCTGTAGTTCTGTTACCTTCATTAGTGCCGATCAACCCCCCCCCCCCCCCCAATGGCCTAAAGACACTCGTTCTCTCTCTCCGGAAAGTTCCCTCTTGTATTTGCTCTACACCAATGACTGCCTCTCTGACAATGCATCAATCAAGCTACTCAGATTCGCAGACAATCCCATTCTGGTTGGCAGGATGAATCCAACTACCATGGACAGGTCGACCAGCCAGCGGTTAGGTACGGTCGAAATGACGGGACAAAATTGTAGAAGAGGTGGTTGACTTTGGGAAAAGCACCCCAATCTTTGCTGTCGTTTCGGTTGAATAATAACAACTCCTAGGCTCCATCATCTCTTACGATCTCAGACAGGAAGATAAAATCACAGCGATCACCAAGAAGGCGGATGTACCTCTGGCAGCAGCTGAAATGTTTAACCATTCCCTGTCAATCCAGATCAGGCTCATCAATGCTCATCAGATGTGGAGTCCATTCTCACTTTCTCCGTCACTGTCTGGTTTGCGTCTGGGTCTGCAGTGAACTGCAACACATTGTATTCTCAGAAAGGGAAACTGGTTACCACCCTCCTATGTCAGCTTTGGCCCTCCTATGTCAGCCCTCCTATGTCAGCTTTGGCCCTCCTATGTCAGCTTTGGCCCTCCTATGTCAGCTTTTTGTCAAAATTATTGTCCCTATATGTTGCCAACACCATTACATCAAGTGAATTTCCGGATTAGAAGGTTATTCCAGATGTCCTGGGAACCTGGACGAATGTTGGAATTTGCCTTGAAACTGGTGCGATCTGGCAGCTCTCTCTCTCTTTCTCTCCCTACATCACCCTCTTGCTTTTCACACAAATGGTGCTGCCCTGGATATGTTTTATTTCACCACAACTCCAGGCTAATGAACAAGAATCGATTTATTCAACAATCTGTGCTGTCGAAAAGAGTTGAATTCATTACACCAACTAGCGTGTCTTGCTCCTGGGCCGGACATATGTCTACGTGGTGTATGTTAGCTGGGGTGGAGGGGGCAAAGGGCAGGGGTGTGGGAGGAGGGGTGAAGTAGTCTGCTCCCACACTGCCCCCCTGTGGAATCAACAAGGTAATACAACCTCCCACTGGATACATGAAGAAAAAATGGGTTCTGCGAGAGTTGTTGCTGCTTTAAGGTTGATGGTGAAACCATTAATGGTCAGCTAATGAAAAATTGTCTGTATGTTTTCAAGAAAGGTTACGTGTCTCTATTTTCCTTTTGTACAATATCTTTATGCCCTGCACCCTGCATTTGCTCTCATTCTACAAACCTATTTGAGATCCAGATATGGATACTACATAAGGGTTGTGCATGGAAGCCATAAAGCATTCTCCTTGGGAGTAAAAACGGTTCTCTTACATGGATAGCCAAACCACCTTTTTGGAATCTTTTTTTTTTGTGTGTACATTATGACATGATTATAAACTGCAAATTGGTCATGATCTGGGATTCACTAGAAACTTGGGATTGCAAGAATGTCCCTACGTCGAAGATTGCGTAATGTGAGCACGGGAAAATGAAATGATTCTTTCGTTTCCATGATGCGCAATCCCCTTAAGTCATGGTTAGTTCTTCTAATGTAGCCTAGGTTGGAACTGGAGGAAGATAGGAAGGGAAACTAAGTCCCTATAGAATGAAAAGAGTTGGGTGTTCTACGGGTTATATTTCTATGCCCAAATGCTTTTATTGAGGTTTAGCCTCCCATTCACTGATGACTAGCTGCAGGGCATGTATCTCTCATTTTAAAGATATGGGTTAGGAGTTGACGGTCTGAGTTACTGCCCTATGGGATCTAAAGGATGGTTCGGAAAGGTTGCCTAAAGTCGAAAGAGTGGTTGCGGTCGTGTGTGTTGCCCCAGGCTCACCTCGTCAATCATAATGATGAGGGAGGATATGCCCCCGAGGTGACGTGATAGAAATGAGGATCCTTTAATGGATTCTGACAATGACACACACACACACATACACACGCACGCACACACGCATGTGCCAATACAACCAGACATTAGGGTTTGAAAGGTAATTAAAAGAATGTGTATTAGGCTGTCAGAACCCTCCCTCTGTTTCTCATCCTTTTCTGTGATCCTCCCATTCAGACTGACAGATGGAGATGTGAGACAGACAGAAATACAAAGTTCTTTGCCATTATGACTCCACCACATTAATCTAGGAGGGGCAGAGACCATGAGTCAACCCGGCTAGTGCCAGAACTGGAAGGGGGAGAGGGAGGGAGGTTGGGCAGAGAGACAGAGTAGAGAGGAAGGAGAGAGACAGAGAGACATTCAGCCTTTGTTATTGCAAACCACGGTTTCTGGAATTCTTTTGGCAATGGCTTCCTGGTAACTGTGGGTATCCATTCTCTGATCATGTTGACAGTAAAATACAGTTTTCCAAAACAGGATGTGGGGGATAAGGTCAAGCCGACTGGCTGATGGCTTATGGTTTGATATCACATTTTGTCCTGCTATCTCTATCGACCAGGATGAAAGATTTAGGAGAACATGAGCCCTTGGACCACCCTCAGGACTACCAGGCCCAAATGGCTTGAAACTGTCCCTGTCTAATGTCCTCCTGGTTGGGTTGCAGATCAAGTTGCTGCCTGATGATTCCTGCTGCCACTGCCTACAGCCCAACTGACTGTCCCTGTCCTTGTCCACCTGGTCATGCAGCTGACTTGGATTCTGTTTATAGACTCTGGACACAGCCAACATGCATTCATTAATTATTATAATCATGTACTCTACTAATCTTTACCCAGCACAGTCAGAAGAGGACTGGCCACCCTTCAGAGTCTGACTCCTCTCTACGTTTCTTCCTAAATTCTGATCTACTAGGGAGTTTTTCCTAGCCAATGTGCATCATCAGCACTTTGTGACAACTGCTATTGTAAAAAGAGCTTTATAAGATAAATGTGATTGATTGAAGAGTCCATAGGCTTGGCATGTACAGTTAGGTCTGGAAATATTTGGACCCAATTTTCATAATTTTGCCTCTGTACGCCACCACAATGGATTTGAAATGAAACAACCAAGATGCAATTGAAGTGCAGACTTTCAGCTTTAATTCATGGGGTTGAACAAAAATATTGTATCAAACGTTTAGAAATTGCAACCATTTTCATACACAGTCCCCATATTTCAGGGGCTCGAATGCAATTGGACAAATTCACACAATCATAAACCAAATGTTAATTTTTAATTCTTTGTCAAGAATCCTTTGCAGGCAATGACTGCTTGAAGTCTGGAACGCATGGACATCACCAAATGCTGGGTTTCCTCCTTTGTGATGCTTTGCCAGGCCTTTACTGCAGCTGTCGTCAGTTGTTGTTCGTGGGTCTTTCTGCCTTAAGTTTTGTCTTCAGCAAGCAAAATACATGCTTGGCCATTGCAGAATATTCCACTACTTTGCCTTAAAAAACTCCTGGGTCCCTTTTAAAGTATGTTTTGTGTCATTGTCCATCTGCAAAGTGAAGCGCCTTCCAATCAACTTCGCTGAATTTGGATGAATCTGAGCAGACAATCTATCCCTATACACTTCAGAATTAATGCAGCTGTTTCTGTCTTCTGTTACATCATTAATAAACACTAGTGACCCAGTGCCATTGGAAGCCATGCATGCCCATGCCATCACACTGCCTCCAACGTGTTTTACAGGTAATGTGGTATGCTTCGGATCATAAGCCGTTCCAAGCCTTCCCCATACTTTTTTCTTCCCATCATTCTGGTACAGGTTGATCTTAGTTTCATCTGTCCAAAGAATGTTGTTTGTTGAACTGGGTGGGCTATTTTAGATGTTTTTTGGCTAAGTCTAATATGGCCTTTCTGTTCTTGAGGCTTATGAATGGTTTGTACCTTGTGGTGAACCCTCTGTATTTGCTCTCATGAAGTCTTCTCTCTATGGTAGACTTGGATAATGATATGCCTACCTTCTGGAGACTGTTCTTCACTTGGCTGGATGTTATAAAGTGGTTTATCTTTTTCCATGGAAAGGATTGTTGACGTGCTGTACGCTGCTTGCTGTTACCTGGCTACCTGCCAAACTTTTTCGAATTTACTCCATATAAACTAATTGGTTAAATTCTACTTTAAGAGTTTATCAACGCAATATTTTGATTTGTTTACCTTTTACCCAACTTTTCTACACCGGGACTCTATTTGGACATAATTAACGGAACTACTCACCCCTGAACACCCGAAGCTAAGTACCATTACTATGCCTTATCACTGTAATTGTTGTAGCTACAACACGGAGGAGAACTATCGTCTTCGGGTAAAGATAGCAGAAAAAACTGCTATCCGGAAAAAACTGGAAAAAACTGCGTCTGTGCCACCAGGAAGAAGCGACAGTTTTGTTAGCCCCCCGGCACAGCTCCTGCAGCCGGGCAAGAACTTTCTCTTGGTCACTGGGAAGAAATGCCGTCGACCAGCTAAACCTGTGTCGCTGCTAGAGCCGACTGAGATTTTCAACAGGTTTTCCCCACTGGAGTCGGAGTCAAGGCTGAGCCGTCTTCAGAGGGGAATGATAGGCAGGCATTTTCTACCGGTGGCCCGGAAATACTGAAAACTTTAGTCATCGGCGATTCCATTACCCGCAGTATTAGACTAAAGAATCAGCCGGCGATCGTACATTGTTTACCTGGCTGAAAACGGAGTTCTGCCCATTACAGGAGGTAGAGTTTGTAGATAACTGGCTCTCTTTTTGGGACTCTCCTGAAATAGGGCCAGGCCTGATCTGCTGAAGAGTGACGGACCTCATCCTAGCTGGAGTGGTGCTCTTCTTTTATCTAGGAACATTGACAGGAGTCTCACTCCTATAGCCTCACCATGAGATAGGGTGCAGGTCAGGCCGCAGGCTTTTAGCCAGCCTGCTAGCATAGTGGAGTCTGTCGATAGCATAGCCAGAGTAGTCAGTACAGTTTTACCTATTGCCACTGTGACTCGTTCCAGGCTGAGAAAAGTTAAACAAGGTAGTGCTAACAATAGCAACCTTATTAAAATAAAGCCTTCCTCCACCTCGGTCACAAATAAAAATGACTACCACCTCGCATGTCAAAATGGGACTCCTAAATGTTAGAACCCTTGCTCCAAAGGCATTTGTAGTAAATTAATTAATCTCTGATCATAAACTAGATGTTATTGGCTTGTGTGAAACGTGGCTAAAGCCTGATGAATTCACTGCCCTAAACGAGGCCGCTCCTCCTGGCTATACTAGTGCTCATATCCCCTGTGCATCCCGAAAAGGAGGGGGTGTTGCTAATATTTATGACAGTAAATATAAATTTACTCTCAAACACATCACTGGTTTTGATTCTTTTGAAGTTTTACTCATGAAAGTTAACCAGGCTGACAAATCGTTTTACATAGCTATTTACAGGCCCCCCGGGCCATACACAATGTTCCTCAATGAGTTTCCAGAATTCTTGTCTAACCTTGTAGTCATGGCAGATAGTATTCTAATTTTTGGCGATTTCAAAATTCATATGGAAAAGTCCAATGACCCTCTTCAAAAAGCCTTTGAAGCCATAATTGACTCAATGGGCTTTATCCAACATGTCTCAGGTCCAACACACTGCCACAATCATACCTTAGATTTAGTCCTGTCACGAGAAATAGATATTGTAGATCTAATAATTTCACCCCAAAATCCTGGAATATCAGATCACTGTCTTATTACATTTACCGTTAAAACAAGACATCCACTTGCTCCGCAAACAACGAGTTTCAAAAGCCGTACTATAAATTCTCGGACTACAAATAGATTTCTTGATATTCTTACAAGGTCGCTCATCAACGACAGAGTACATAAATCCGCAAACGATCAAATCAAGGATCTAAACTCAACACTGCAAAATACTTTAACCATTAAAAACAAAATAAATACGCAACAAGAAACTTGCTCCCTAGCACACAGACAATGCTAGAGCACTCAAGCAAGCCTCCAGAAAATTGGAGCGAAAGTGGCGCTCCACCAAGTTGGAAGTATTCAGACTAGCCTGGATAGAAAGTACACTACAATACTGAAAAGCACTCACATCTGCTCGATCAGCTTATTTCTCCAACCTGATTGAGGTGAACAAAAACAATCCAAAATTTATCTTCGATACAGTTGCAAAGTTAACAAAAAAGCAATGCTCAACAAGTGAAGTGGTTCTTCACTTTAGCTGTAATGAATACATGAACTACTTTGATGAAAAGATCATCACCATTAGAAAACAAATAACTGACTCCTCCTTAAATAGTTATAGTCCCCAAAATCTCAGTTGTCCTGAGAATGTGCTGAACCTCCTTGACCAGGTGTCAATAGGGACACATGAATTATTTGATCCTGTATCGCTCGACACATTCACTAAATTTGTAATGAGTTCTAAACCCACAAATTGTCAGCTAGACCCAATTCCAACAAAATTACTTAAGGAGCTATTTCCTGTGCTAGGTCAGCCAATGTTGAACATAATAAATTGCTCCCTTTCCTCCGGATGTGTACAAAACTCACTAAAAATAGAGGAAATTAAGCCTCTTCTAAAAAAATCTAATCTGGATCCAGACATATTAAACAATTATAGGCCAATATCGAACTTCCCGTTCCTCTCAAAAACCTTAGAAAAATGTGTTTCCCAACAACTGAATGCCTTCCTGAAGACAAATAATATTTATGAAATGCTCCAGTCCGGTTTCAGTCCCCATCATAGGACTGAGACTGCACTTGTGAAGGTAACAAATGACCTTCTAATGGCCTCAGACAAAGGTTCCGAATCCGTCCTGTTGCTTCTTTATCTTAGTGCAGCTTTTGACACTATTGATCACTCCCTTCTCTTAGAGAGTCTGGAAACCCATACTGGGCTACGTGGACATGTTCTAGCCTGGTTGAAATCTTATTTATCTGAAAGATATCAGTTCGTATGTGCGAAATGCATATCCTCTGACAAATCAAAAGTATGTTTTGGTGTTCCTCAAGGCTCGGTTCTGGGCTCATCATTGTTCTCACTATATATGCTGCCTCTGGGTGATGTAATCCGGAATCACAATGTCAATTTTCACTGTTATGCTGATGACACACAGTTATATATTTCAATGAAGCGTGGAGAAGCCCCAAAATTAGCTACTTTGGAAGCATGCGTTTCAGATATTAGGAAGTGGATGACAGAGAACTTCTTGCTTTTAAACTCAAGAAAAACAGAAATGCTCGTTTTAGGACACAAGAAACAAAGAGCTTTGTTGGCAGATCTCACTGTGAACCTTGACGGCTGCATGGTTGTATCCCAAAATACTATAAGAAACCTCGGCTGCATGGTTGTATCCCAAAATACTGTAAGAATCCCCCTTGACCCTGACCTCTCCTTTGATGAAAATTGCAAAAATTTGTTGCTTATATTCATGCTTATATTCATCTTCGAAACATTGCAAAAATCTGAAACTTTCTATCAAAAACTGATGCAGAAAAACTAATCCATGCTTTTGTTACTTCTAGATTACATTACTGCAATGCTCTTCTTTCCGGTTACCCTGACAAATCAATAAATAAACTTCAATTAGTGCTGCACACGGCTGCTAGAATCCTAACTAGAACAAAAAAATGTGAACACATTACTCCAGTACTAGCCTCTTTACACTGGCTGCCTGTTAGGGTTAGGGCTGTTTTTAAGGTTTTATTGTTAACCTATAAATCAATACATGGACTTGCTCCTACTTACCTCGCTGAAATGATCCAGCCATACATACCTACATGTAACCTTAGATCGCAAGATGCAGGCCTTTTAATTGAACCTAGAATTTCTAAACAAACAGCCGGAGACAGGGCCTTCTCTCATAGAGCTCCACTACTGTGGAATGATTTGCCAATTAAGGTTAGAAATGCAAACTCAGTGCAAACTTTCAAGTGTCTACTAAAGACTCATCTCTACAGCATGGTCTATGATTAAGTGTAGTCTGGCCCAGGGGCGTGAAGGTGACCAGAAAGGCTTGATACTGTCCACCCTTGCTGTCTTGCCAGG
>JACXGI010007535.1:0-37000 GCA_016801175.1 Esox masquinongy
AGTGGTGATGGTGTTGGACCGGCAGGGAGATGCACATGAAGCTGAGTGCTACCTCTGAA
The DNA here is from genome assembly GCA_016801175.1 of Esox masquinongy. Taxonomy (NCBI): domain Eukaryota; kingdom Metazoa; phylum Chordata; class Actinopteri; order Esociformes; family Esocidae; genus Esox; species Esox masquinongy. The sequence goes on from JACXGI010007535.1 coordinate 60, forward strand.
CCACGTCTCCAAGCTAAATGATACCTGTATTATATGGATTACACAACTAAACTGTATTTTTTTAATTAACGTAACTTTGAAGCTAAATATAATTCCTAAAATACTGTATGTTTATTATATTTCAGTCCCAACTTGAATCTTTTCACTGGAACAAGGAGTAGTCTTGCCTCGAGGTGTTACTGCTACTCGGTGACTCATTTTCTGCTTTAGTTCCATCTTTGGCCTTTGATTTGGTTTTGCCATCTTCACTGGAATCACTGAAACCAAACCGAGCGCAGAACGATAAGTGTGAATAAGCACTTTCCAAAAGGTAACCTGTTTAAGCTGGACAGCGGAATACCTGGTCATCTAACTTACCTAAAAGCCTGAACCACCACAGTGCCAAACAGAATGAATAAGGCAGAAAATATCAATGACAGGAGTGGCATCATCTCACGCCTGCAAAAAACATTAGAGATATCTCAATACAAAGGAGGGGTAACACTAAACCCGGTTATAAAATAGCAGTTGTTGACTGCAACATCAAGCAACTACTAAAGAACCATGGTTATATTGAAAAAATGACCACATCTCCTCCTTACGTTATTTGTAACCAATTCCAAAAGATATACCTGCAAACTTGTTTCAGAAGGTAACTCACCAATTATTGTGAAGAATATCGTCAATGATTTCAGTGAGATAATCGTAAGCTGTATATATCCATCGAACAAGAAACATCTGGAATAAGAAAGTGACATATTCTTAACCAAAAATATAGCTCAACCTGCAATAATTTTTACACTTTTACAGAGGTACAGTTCATGGATTTCACATGAGAGAAAAACCTTTGTGCATATGGAATATTTCTGGGATCCTTTATTTTACCTCATGAAACATGGGAAAAACACATTACATGTTGTGTTTCTATATTTGTTCTGTATATTTACTGGTTAACTGGTGAATAATATACATTCACACACACACATACTGTGTTATCTAGCATACAAATTAAAAACCACTGCAGGTTCAGAATCCTACAAAAGAACATTCCAGCAAGTCTTATCTCTGGACACAATAGTAATTACTACTATATTACCCTGGCCCTTTAGAGACTATAAAGTAGGGCAGCCCTCTTTTACTTGCAGCACTGTTCAGTAGTGAGGAAGTCAACTCACAGAAGCAAACTCATTGTTGAGCTCCGGCAGCATGGCGTCGTAGTTAAGGATGGACGGGTCTTTCAGCAGCCTCTCCAGCTCATCCAAGAGATGTCGTTTGTCATCATCAGTACCGTTCCAACTACCTGCCAACTTGAAAAGGACTTTACCTGCCGCATTTCGACGCTCCAGGATCAACACCTGCAGAGTGACCACACCCACACACATGCTTATATAATATATAGTATTGTGGAAAGGGGTTTTGGAAAGATGCTTTTGATTAAATTACTGATAGAGCCTCTACTTGACCTAAAAAAACATCAGTGAATATCGAAGTAGAGCGATTGATCGATGTACAAATTTTTTTCTGTGGAGCTCCACAGTCTCCACTACAGCTTCATTGTTCTATTACATCAAAAATGCACCTGTGGTGTTGGAAGGGGTGTACTGTCCTTGGTCTTGAGCAGAGTATCACACAGTGGTTGCTGTAGCCTTTGGTAAATGTAGGCAAATCTCACAACTTCTTTAGTGTTGGTGGAGGCAAATGAGAGGAAGGCCTGGTTCCTTATAGTAAAGGACTCCTCATCACCAGTGATCAGCAGAACACAATACCTGGAAGACAGATGATTCGGGCATATTAGGAACTTCATAGTGCGTGATTGACAGTTTTAGAGGATGCCGGCATTTCTACAATTATGTCACCTGGTTGTTAAGAAATGGTATTTTCCAAAATATAGGGTATGTTCACACAAGGAAACCAAAGGAATCTCTTACTTCCTGCGTCGGTGGAACTGTTTCACTGGACAAAGTTCATCAAACAGCTTTTGATTCACCAATCGAGGGACAAGAAGAAACTTGTTGTTCAAAATAAATTCATCAATAATTTGCTTTTTCATCCCTTTAGCCTAGAAGAGAAGACCAAAAAGAGATGTTTATTCAGTGTCAATAATATGCAAACAATACAGACATTTCAGATACCATTTAGTTATTTAATTAGTGTTTAGTGGGAAATTTCAGATACCACACTATTTAATTAAACTGTTTAGTGAGAAATTAGGAGGATCCACAGTAGTCAAGTTCAGTCAGCATCTCGTACCTACCTGTATAATGTCTGCAGGCTTGTCTGTACTTTCTTTAAAGACCAGCATGGTTGGGGCGTAGGTGTTAATGTTAAACTGCTTCAGTAGGTTGGCTGTCTCTGATAGACCCTGGTCCACATACCCAAACTGAACATAATCCTTATAGGCAAATGCAGTCAGCTACAGAGGATAAGAGGAAACAAAAGCGGAGTACAAGTATTTGAAAGCTGTTGCAGATGGCCTACGCACCAAGACAAAAAAAAGGCAGACCAGCTCTCTCGTGGTAGACAAAACAAATGTCAGACTAATTAGTCTAGACTTTAGACAACGGCTTACCTTGTACAAGAGTGGGACTACGGGCACTTGGTCAAACAGAAGCACGTGCGGCTTGTTCTGCTCATGCCAGCTGTTCAAAAATTGAAAGTTGTTCCTGTCTGTAACCTGAAATAGCATTTTTGCTATTTAGTCAATAGAATTGATGGGACGCCAACAGTGGTGACTCAAGAAAAAGAGATGAAATCTGCCAAGGACATATTGTTGTTTACCTTCTCAACCAGCCTCTGAGGGAGAAGGTCCTCCACAAACTGCCTCAGGTGCTCCTTCACCACAGCATAGTGGAAAAATGTCACTTTACCGTTGATGACCCCCAGTATGGATGGGGTGCGGTGAGCACCAAGATGATTGGCCAGACGTCTCTCGTAGCCAACATCCACCACACCAATCCCCACACCTAAGACACCAATTGTACAGGTAATCAATACGGTTATTTCCCCTACTGTACTTGAATGCACTACGGTTGGATGCACTGGCTGTATGTCACTCTGGATACGAGCATCTGCTAAATGAGTAAAAATGCAATGTGGAAGGTGAAGTGTAATTTGTGTAATGCATTTCATCATTTCCTACCCAAAGCCTCCAGCTCCTTTACGACCTCTTTCCAGACCGGCTCGATGTGGATGCAGCTGAAGCACCAGTCGGAGGTGATTTTGATCAGGTACGGCCTCTTGAAGCTGTCAGGCACAACGTCATTCACATACTGGTTGAAATGCAGAACGTACTTGCTGTCAGAAAACTCCCGGCTGCCCTTGTTGTTGAATGGGAAGTGGAAGAAGGACTCGTCAAAGTAGAAATGGTCGTGGCGATGACCATAGTGACCATGTCCATAAGGCTGGGTGTCATCAGTCTGGCCGTATCGGTCGTAATTGGCTCTTTTCTCCTCGTTGGATAAGATCTAAAGAAGAAGCACACCGTCATTGTTACTGGACGGTAGAGCATATCCACCAGAAACCAGTACCAAATGCTGATATTTTTATGTTGATAAATACTGGAAAATCTTTACCTCATAAGATTTGGTAATCTTAATGAACATGTCTTCAGCACCTTCATTTTTGTTTTTATCAGGATGCCTTGAAACAAAGGAAAGGCAAATTATCAATGCGCCATGCCTTTTTGTAATAAGTCAACCATACTAATTACAAGCAAAGTGGTTCACACCCTTTGTGCTGGTTGTTTGGCAGAAGTGTATACTACAGGTACAAAACCCCCCAAAATTCTTTATTGTTCTATATGGGTTCATAATAGCAATAAGGTACCACTGGGTTCGTGGTATATGGCCAATATAGCATGTCTAGTGGCTGTCCCCAGGAATATCATGCTTTGTTTCAAAGTAACTGCCCATCTCCAATGTATATCGGGCATTTATCACACGATCTTGTGCATTATTGCTTAATACATCCACTAAATCCTGACACCCAGAAATAGTAAGTTAAACATGTTCTTACCATTCCCTAGCTAGGCGTTTGTAAACTTTCTTGATTTCAGCTTGGCTTGCACTTTTGGTCACTCCAAGAATTGCGTATGGGTCAACCTCACTGGCGGTCTCCACTGAGACACCCAGAAGAAGCAGGCTGACAAGTGCTATACCAGGAAATGTAAAAATTATCCTTGTTTTGCTTGCCATGTTCTCCGTCTGGGGAAAAAAATAACAATACAACAGGAAGAGTTAAAATAGCTACAGTAATTTGCATGTCTGATTGGATGTGTAGCCATCAATGCAATTTAATCTGCATTGCATTGGTAAGATTTTAAGGCTAACCAATGGTCACCCTAAACATAAACAGACCCAACTAGAAAACCATCTCACATATGAAGCAGACAATGGCATCATAATTACGAGATGTGAGATAAAACTAGAAAAAAATGCATTACTTGGCCAATGACTTTAATTAAACACCTAGCCTTGCAATCAATATAACGTTGTTGCTAGCCAGCTAGGGCTAGCTACACAGTAACCTTTTCAAGATAGCTTGTTCAAGATTATGCACGCACCACAAAAATCTGTTTGGATCAACTGCTCTTCTGCCACATTCCTCTATCTGAACTAAACTTTCGCTGCTTATGTACAAATGAAAACCTTGTAAAAAAGTGTCATTTACAGCATAGCCCGAGCTCTATAAATATAGCCTCTCCTTCCTCCGTAGTTCAACGATAACCTGCTCTGGGAGTGGGATTGGCGACTTTTCCCAATTCCGCCAGTCTCTTCTCTCTACTAGCCTCCGGTAAACCTATTGGAGTAGAACGTAAGACAGGCGGGACTTCTGGCTTCTGATCCAATTGGTTGTGAGAAGGAGAGAGGTGTGAGGATGCAAACAGTTCAGAAAATCTAGCTGCTGGACCAGAAACGTGAAAAAGCATTGTGGGAGTTGGAGTATGTACAATCCAGCAATCAAGAGCTAGTGTGATGTAAACAAGGAAGTCAAACAAGGAAGTCGGCAATGAAATAGAAAAGGAAGACTCAGAGCGGGTAAACACATATATGTTTTTCAACATGGCTTGACGTTGTAATTATTTGTAGCTATTAATTTTATTTACATTTCTGACAACTGTACTCGAAATGTCGGATTCTGGGTTTTGAAAAGACGTCGGTGGGTACTGTAGAAGCTTGCTGTAGCTGGCTCATTCTTCTTAAATACTTTTGTTATTGACTTGTCCCACAGGACTTAACATGTCTGATTTAAATAAGATGTGGTGTCTTTCACCATTAAAAAAAATCACTGTGAACGTAGATGTTATGCCACCACATTTACATTTTACCCCAATCCAAGCTATATACTTGGTTTATTCATTCTTTTTTGGGAGAAATAAGCCGTTAAATAATTCAAAATATTATATTTTTTCTTCAAATATCTATATTAAAATACTTTTTGTAGAATGGTAATTGTATTTGTTATTGTTATTATATTTAAGGTGTACTTCCAGTCACGGATTTCACTTTCCGTGGCGTTTTGTTGTTTTGTATTGATTGACTTTTCAAAAAAATAGCCTGTTCCCACGTTAACTTTGGTTTATCATTATGTTAGCGCAATCTCGATCAGCCACAGAGCTATGGCTAATTAATGATCCATGTATAACAAATGCAAGTGCATGAGCTTGATCAATAGGTTTTTGAAAATGTTATGACAATTACCAATTTAAAAGTCTACACCCTAATTTGGAATGCAGCTTTTGTTGATGTAATGGCAAAAAAATAAATAACGCAGAACCTTTTTCACATTAATACGATCTTGTACCCAACACTATTTAAGTGAAAAGAAAATTTATAATTTCTCTAAAAAATAATGAAAAAATATGAACAGCAAGTCCGTTTGGATACGTGTCTATCAACATTACACACCTGGATTTTTGTTGGGATATAGGCTCATTAAAAACACATTTCCAGTTTATACATGTATTGCATTTAATACACACTTTCTAGGATAAATATAAGCACCCCTAAATATAAACGCACATCGTATTGTTTTTGTTAAAATTTATCTATGTGCGTCATTGTATGGCTGCCGTCTGCTCGAATCTCTACCACCAGTGTATCTGCCTTTTAAGTTTTTGGGATAAATGAAATGAAAATGAAATTCCATTTTACCTTATGTACAATTGGACAATACAGTGGCCTAAGCCTAATAATCTTTTTGATTGATATTTGTATCGCTCATTGATATTTTCTAGTACTGGGGCTGCCTTTTAACTACCATGAAAATACAAGAAGTATTATTGTTAAGTGGGACTGATTTGCACATGTCTTTCGCTAACACAGAATAATTGCAGAGCTCCTGTTCCATGTGTTCTAAAAGCCTACAGAATGGAGGAAAGACACAGAAATATTCTCCAACGCAATAGGGTCAATCTTGTGAGTGCACTGGACCCATCAGATATGTTTGACGGACTTCTTTCAAAAAGAATATTTACTCAGGATATGATCGATGAGATTAAGGTAAGGTTTTATTTATTCGTTCCTATTTCACTAGGGATGTTGACTGGGAGTATATTGTCATTTCCTGAGAGCCGAAAGGCGATATTAGACATTTAGCCAAGACACCAGGGTTAATCCCCCTGATCATATGATACAAGCCACTGGATCTTTAGTGAGCACAGAGTCAGGACAACTATTATGTCCATCATACACAGGGCAATTTCCAGGCCATTTGGAAAGTTTTAGACCAGAGGTAAGAGTGCTTTCTACTAGCCCTAACACTTCTAGCAGCACCAAACCTGCTTAGCTTCAGAGGCCAGCCAGAAGTGAGATTCAGGCTGGTATTTATTTTCGGCTAGTGTTATTGTATTTCCTGCCAGAATCTAAATTCATGATAAACATCGCCATTGCGCACATGATGATGTTGGTTTGTAGGATTGAACGGTTTCAGTTCTCACAGCCCATGTCCTGTTCCTCTATTTCAGAGCTCAGGGACAAGACGAGATCAGGTCAGGCAATTGGTTCGAGACCTGGAGACCCGAGGGAATCAGGCATTCCCAGCTTTTATAGAGTGCCTTCATGAGACAGGGCAACATAACCTGGTAGATCTCCTTCTGGGTGGTGAACCACAAATCCGGCCTTTACCCATCCAGTACCGGCCCGTTGTTAGGCCATTGCCAGTTTGTGAGTATGCCTGTCTGGTAATTAACTACAATATCTGTCCGTACAACCTGCTCTAGATTTTGCTTTATTTTGACAGACTCCCCTATGGACATCGACAGGACTGTACCTGTCTATCCAGCTCAATCAGTTACATTGACACCGACCCCTCCTGGCTGTCCAGCTCATTTGTATCAGCCGTTGACCACCACTCCCAGCCTAGGTAAGGGGCCTGATACATTCTCAGTGAGGATTGTTTTATATTTCGGAATATTGAAGCATTGATGTTGTGAGACGTTTTACAGCCCCAGAAATGGAGAATGGAAAACCCAGGTCTACAGAGAGAGTTAGACGTGATAGTATTCAGGTAACTTATCTTGTATTGTGGCTTTTTAATGTAGATTACATTACGCATCAGTTCCTCATTGTAGTTCTGTGTCTGGGAAATTATAACTATAAATTCACATATCTTGGGTTGGAGCAACAATCTAACCGGATAAACATTCCTTTATGGTTTGAATATTAATTCCTTCATAATTCAAATACTGTTGAATCAATGCAAGCTTTTCTTTCATGTTCTGTCAGAGTTATAAAATGGATGCCAGCCCCTGTGGACATTGCCTGATCATAAACAATGTGGATTTTGAGCCTCTGTCAGAGCTGAGTAATCGCACAGGGTCCAACATAGACTGTGACAAGCTGGAGAGAAGATTCAAATCCCTCAACTTTATTGTCCTTGTCAAGAAAAACCTGAAAAAGAAGGTGAGGGTTTCCTAAGCTACCCTCCTGTTTAACATCCTAGTTAACCTAGTTCAGTTAATATCTATCTGTTTAACTTGGTTCCTGGGCTGGCCAATTGATATCAATATTTGTGGAAATCAATATTTTTCAGCAAATTATTCAAGAGTTATTGGCTTTGTCTAAGAAGGATCATTCACAATTTGACTGCTGTGTGGTGATCATGTTATCTCATGGCACAGAGGTAAGACTTCTTCTGTCCTTTTACAAATGCATAGGGGGATATGGGCATTTTGGTGTTTTGAGAAAACTATTATTCAACTCCTTTGCGTGTGTTCAGGTTAGTCACAATCGCTTCCCCGGAGCCGTACATGGAGTGGATGGGCCCAATGTGCCAGTTCAGTTGATCACCAATTACCTTAATGGTAAAAATTGCCCTTCTCTACAAGGCAAGCCCAAGCTGTTCTTCATTCAGGCTTGTGGTGGAGGTAAGACACCTGTACTACAGTAGATGCTTACGCTTAGTTATTACTCAGTACTGCTTTTGCAGCCCTGTCACAAGAGTGTTAGGAAGGTGATGGGATAATGGTGCTTACACTGGGTGTCATCTCCAACAGTGGAGGAAATATTTTGGGGAAACTAGTCTCTCTCTGACACACTGGATTCACGTTTGAGAAACCTAGAGGGGTTAGAGTCAAGGCTAGGGTAGCATTATGTAGATGGAATGTTGTTACAGCCGTCAAACTTTGTTCGTTGTGTTCACTGTCTATATCTCATTGCATGAATAATGTTCTGTACGTTGTGATCTGGCAGGCGATACAGACACAGGCTTTGAGGTGTCTCCCGATGAGGCGAGTTGTAATATGGGAGGACCAGACGATGAGTCAGACGCCATGCCCTTGTCCTCCAGCAGTGACTCTTTGAGCACTCAGTCTGACGAGCCAGACGCTAGAGCCACTCTGCCTACACCCAGCGACATACTAGTGTCCTACTCCACCTTCCCAGGTGTGTGTGGAGGGGAATGTGTGTGTCCGCATTCCCAAGTGCAGCACAGCTTTCTGGCGGTCAATCCCACAAGCCCTGATGACTGTCTTTGTGACTTGTACAGGTTACGTCTCGTGGAGAGATCCACGGGCTGGTTCCTGGTATGTAGAGACACTGGACAAGATCTTAGAAGAGAATGCTGCCAGTCTTGACCTGGCCACCATGTTAATGCTTGTGAGTTCCAATCATTTTAATGCCTTCGAAAATTACACTGGAGAAAAAAGGAATTACAAAGCAGTATTTACTTTTTTGCCACGCCAATCATATTCTCTTAAGAAACGTTCAATGATGATTTTTGTGTTTGTATCCAGGTGAATAATGAAGTTTCGCAAAACTCAGCCAAAGGCCTTTACAAGCAGATGCCTGGTTCATTTAATTTTCTACGCAAACATCTCTACTTTCAAGCCTATCCCTGCCAATGACCCATTCTGTCATGACAGCACAGTCCTATTATCCACCTGTTTGTATGTGAGTTATGTGGAACCTGAACTTGTTTGTAAATTATTATTCATTTATACAATTTGTTTGTTCAATATGATGCAATGATTTTGTATCTGTAAAATGGATTGTGAGAAATTGTGTCGAAAATGTATTTTTGCGCAGATATTATGTTCTGATCCTTCCACAACAATTCAGGGAAGCATGCAGTTTATTTGGCTTCAAAGAAAGTAAGTCGTGATTAACTTGACATGGTGGCGAAAGTGCACCAGGATGAGCTTGATGCTCCATTCCAGTAATTAATGAGGGTCTTATTCTAGTGACATGACTGATGCTTGGCTACCAATTGAAAAACAAAATAAATAAAATATTTTTTATTCAAAATGTCATGATTTAGTTTGCCAGCACTGTATTTGCATTGGCTATTTGCACATTCCAAGATCAGAGGGGGCATATTGGCTATTTAACTATGTGGAAAAGTATGTTCAGAGGAAACACCACTACTAGGACAATGTATGTATTTTCTTAAGTTTCTCACATGGAATTGTGGAAATCTTGCTAATCAGGAAATGTTTGTATTTTTATGTGTCCTAAAACAACAATGAATGTTTATTTTGATCTGAGAGCAAGAGAACTATTTTTAAAATAAATGATTTAAAGTTCTTTATTTCTTGTTTTTACATTATATTTCTTGTTTGAGCTTACAATATTGCAAAATCATTGTGGCAAGAACAAAAAGTGAAAATCAATGGTTTAACAGGAGAATGGAATATCAGCACAATTGTTGTCTATACTAGTGATCAGAAAATCCAAAGATATCTGTTTGTTTAGTGATTTATTTTTACTTGAATGGGTTTTCAATGGATGAGTATTCTGTCTTCTGGTTGTAATTCTATTATTTTTAAAATAAAAAAGTTCACAGATGAATCATTTTCTTGGTGGGGGGGGTGTCTTTTGAGCAATAGTCACTTTAAAGTGCAAAAAGGAGTTTTTCTCATATAGTAAATATATGTCTTGGTATTTCCTGAAAAGAGTGACCAACTTCTAAAATGTTCAGGGTGCCTCAATCCACACATCTGGATTTTAAATCAGTTGAGACTCCAAAAGTGTTTAATAATATTTGTTACTGTATTCATATTAGCAGAAACATTAAGGTATTCCTAATGAGATCTGGCTAGGTGCATGTGGGTGTTTGTAGGAGGTGTGTCTGTAGCTATTTGAACATGCATTTAAAAATTGTTTATAACTTTAGATAAATATCAGCTCAGTATTTGGCAATGACTGATTAGATATTGTATTCATTTTTATAAATGGTTTATAATGGATTTACAAGTAAATAAATAACCCTTGGTAATCAAAATCCCATTACAAATGTAAAATGTTAGTGGTATTATTTTTCAAAGTACTTACATGGACTATAAATACAATGTACAAACATGTTTATTGCTGGTTGCAACTTAATATAATTGGAAATATACATCTCTTGTTAAGTATATGAATGTTGTTGTAGCCTTTGAAAGAGAGAGTGGAAAAATAACGGAATTAACTGCAGCTTAAATGCCAAGGTTAATTCAATTTAAACTCTTAATTGACAGCAGCTGCCTCTCAAAACCTTTCACAGAGATGCATACTTGGTACCGGTTATGGATATGAATAAACAAAAACATATATCCACCCTAAGTAAATGCTGTTAGTAAGTATTCTTGGAATGGACGGATCATGGTGCTGAAAATGACTAGATCTTGCCTACTTGGATCAGGCCTGAAAGAAACGTTGCGGAAGACACAGTCAGGTTTTGGGCTAATGCACGATGAAGCTGCCATGTATTGTTATGTAATGCATGCGTAATGACAGTTCAGTATTGTTAAGTAATTCAAAAACAGCCAACAGAGGGCGCTGATATCTCTAACATTAAGGTAAGCCAAAGTCACTGGAACTAACATTTCACCAAGTGCTACGACCTACAGTAGTGCCAACTTGAATGTACATTGCATGAAAGGTGAAATCGTATGCATGAAAGGTGAAATCGTAAACACATACGTCTGATATAAAAACATAGCGCTTCCCCCAAACCGCTTTTAGTTTGACTAGAGGTGATGCATGACAAAAGTGGGACACGATATACACCTCATGAGAGGCCTAAAATATCTTCCTCAGGTACTATTTTCTGAAAAATAAAGTCTTAAGTTAACAGGGACTTAAACACGTGTTTGTGGGTAGCCTAATTATTAATCGAATATATGCATTCGTCAATCCAATTAAACGATTATGCGAACAAGTAGATAGTGCTCATAATTGCCAGCTACATCATGCCACATCGTGTTTATTTAACCAGGTAGCTGAAGACGAGCTAGATGGCGTCTCCTAACGGAGGCTATCAGCAGCAGTACTCCCTGAATTCCATTCCGCCTTTTACTCAGGGCAGTAGCTCGTGTATCGCTACAGAATCGGACTTCCCAGTGACTTGCGCTGGCGTTACAAGTCGAAGTTTCCTAGAGCAGAGAAAGTGGGCCGAAGTGGTGCGAATCAATCTGTCTTTTTCACGACCCTTTTTTTAAATTCTATTTCCACAGAAAACGCATTAAGGGATACTTTTCTGTTTATGAAGTCCCACCGGGTTTGGGACCTAGAAAAGACGTGTGTCCATTATAGAAAGTGTAAAAGAGGTGCACCCCTCATTACTTCAGTGGCCAGTAGTGAAGGACCTTGATTTTCCTTTCCCCAGCATTTGCAGCCTGTGCTGGGTTGGTGGAAAATGGGCACGCGGATCCACTCGGTCTCTGGACTTATCGTCTCGTTGATATTTACCTGTCATCTGATAAATGTAAGTGATTTTTATACATCATCTATATTTAACTTTAATTCTTTTCTCATGAATTAGTGTAGCTTTTGTAGATACTCGATCTGCTCTAGTTTTTACACTTTTCAATGGACAGCCGAAAGTAATCAGCCACCTAACTCAAAATAAACTTTGTTAGGCAATTTTTCAAAACATTGTTGCAGTAGGCCTATAAGATGAAACTTTTTATAGGGTGTTGTTTTCATTAGTTTTACGGGTCAAGTGTCCAGCATAGTTGAACATATACCACACATACTGCTACTTTCCATAAAGTAAAAAGTAATGTACCTCGAGTGGATTGGAGCTTATCTAATTTTGTACTTAGAAACAGCCTATTCATAGTCATGTCTCTGGAGTACATGAAACATTCTCAGTCTGCACCAACTCCAGGTGAAACACATTCTTTGCTAAATTATTCAAACGCTAAAACAATCATTGGAATTTGGAATAGGAAACATGGGCAGAATCAAGCACTGGTAGCTTATTAGTTATTGTGCAATAAAATCAAAGGAATGGTATCTTGAAACAGCTTTTATTGAGGAACAAGTTCACGTCTGTAAGTGTATGTGTCAATACACTTGTTCGTAGCAATGTACGAATATTCATCAGGACATTTTTCAAATTGTTGCTGTCCACTTTTCTACACTACCGTGGCAGGCAGCTCAGTGGATTAGGGACAGACCAGTAACCGAAAGGTTTCTAGACCGGGTGTCCAAGGAAAAGTTACAAATCAGTTATTCTGTCCCTGAGCAAGGCAGTATCCTTAAGTGTTCCCAGGACGCGCATCGTGGCAGCTCTCTGCAGCTTTCCGTGGAATTGGGAAAAGCTGGAAGCTGCATTTCGGCTTTACCTTGTGCGCTAAATGACAAATGTCCCATTTTCCATATTGTTTTCTATTCACCAAAATGATATGAGTCTCTATTGCGACAGGGCAGTCTTTCGTAAGGATAATGTATGCAATTCTTAAGGTTGTACCAGGCCTTCTGCTCAGGTGATGTGTTTTGTAAGTAATGGCACAAACAATCTGCCTTGAATTAAATCAGAACTGAAGCCTTTTAAGATGGAGGGCCTGTTACAGAGTTTAGTATAAGCCTTTTGAGGTACAGCCAATGAACCACATCAAGCTGAAGGTCACAGAACTTCCCACCGTCATTACTTTAGCTTTCATAATATAATGTCTTAATGTAATCATGTATAATTGTCTGAAGTATGTTTTTTTTTTTGTTTTTTTTTTTTGGTTACATTTTTTATATATACTAGATATCCTAATCAAAGTTCCTGGGTCTCTTTTTTGCAATTAATTAAAACATGTTGACTCAACTGCCTGCCTTCAATATTAGTTAGCTTCCATGTAGATTTACCGTTAACCATGATGAAAGGACATCCAAGGGGGATAGTAGCAACATAACTCAATTATCTGGAACCAGGAGCAGCATGTGTTTCTTGTATTTTGACTTGTACTGTGACAGACTTGCTCTTTTATTCAATTAAGTATTTTTGCACTGGTGATGCTATGGGGGCCCCGTCACTCACTCGGAATGGCAGGGTCAGTTGTATCAATCCACTCAAACAATCAACGCCGATACATTCAGTAAAATGGCACATAGTCAACAGAACACAATGGTCTGCTTTCATCCTGCCAGTACGTTGCATTGTGGACTTTTTCAGAAAAACAAGTGGAAGTGTTTAAATTACTGGCCTTAGCTGGTCAAGCTGTCAAAGCCACTGACTCCGGTGCACACGCTATTTCAGCATGAACTCTATTATCTGTCTTTTGCCTTGTCTCGAGCTAATCAGGCATATGAGTAAATATATTTCTTTGCAAATTTAGACACTGCAGAGATAATGCAGTGTCTAAATTTTGAAAATGTTTATTGTTAAGGGGATAACGGGTTTAATAACAAAATAAAAACATTTTGTGGTTGAAAATTTTTACCATCATTTTTCACAATTAGTAACACACATTTCCTGAATGCGCGGCGTGTGCTACATTTTTCCCAAAATATGAACACACTTCTCAAAATTCACACCATACCGATGAAACCACTGACTTCTAACACAAAACTAAAATACTCTAAACCATTAAGAAAACTTATATTTTAAAGAATAAGTCTAAAGTTCATGTAATTTCCTTGTCCTGTCCTGTGTGTGCTAATGCATTCAGATTCAGAGTACAGAAAAACAGGGTGGTCAGCACAGTACTCAGATAACTTTACAGTGAGTAACCTATTTCCATTTGTGAAGGTCCGGACAGCGGAAATGGCTCAGGTTTGACTGTACCCTCAGCCCATCTTAACTCAATGTCACACTATGTAGAAGAATGTCACAAATCTCAGTCGAGATCATTGTTCTTCTTTCTCTTCCTTGTCCACCTCTTCTTATTCTTCCCCTTCCTCTCTCTGATGTTGTCATCCATTGCTCCAAGACACAGGTGATCTTATCCCTTTTTATTCATGCCAACATTCTGATTGCCTGTTGACTAATTATGCTTATTGCTGTTTAGAGCTCCACAACAGCTTGTTAACAGTGTTAGTAAGTTAGAGTGTTAATTGCAATCTCTTTTACAAAGAGAGTTTGGTTTTGAGTTTTGCAAAAATGTGTGAATGGAACAGAGATTTGTGTAAAAACAAGTGAATAATGCTTATGGGTTAGGGTAAATGTTTTTCCTTCTGAAATTTAGCTAAATGGTTTTATTTATATTGTTCATAGAACCAGTTTTGGCTTGTTAGCCATTGTGAAAACTTGTAAAACAACACTTACTAGGAGATATAAAGGTATACATTTGCATGTCTAGATATTCCACAGTAACTTAAGATTTTGTTTCCAATGTTTTGTCAACATTTGTGTTCTTTCTCATGACTTCAGAATATAAATCTTTCTCCTCACTTTGGCAAAGCGAAACAGCATCTGTCCAGAGTTTTGCCCAGGCCACGGTGTCTAAACTATGTGCTGGTCCTGACTGCTTGTGCTTCCCTCAATCATACCAGCAGTTTGGATTCGAGGCCAATTTGTTTTCCGGTCGCTTGACATAAGAACCACTTGCACCGCATACTATTTTGGCTCTGCAAGCCCTACCTCTGGGTATACACTGCCGTAGCCACAAGTGTCCCCTGACTTCTTCAGCGGTGGCGTGAGCCAGCGGGGGAGGGGTGCCCTGGATTCCTCTGACCGTATACAGCCTGTGAGCCTATTGTCATGAACATTTTCCTTAATCTTGTGGAACTCAACCACTTCATCCCCATAGAAAATTAATGCAACAACTTGGGTCATAGGAAATGCCACAGTGGAACCCAGGGTTGTCAAACTGCCAGGAGGTGCATGACGTTGTTAGTAAGCAGCGGAGCTTGTCTCTATGTGCAGTTGCCTGTGTGGTGAGATTTGAAAGCTGAGACGTCTGTGAAAGCACCTCTCGCTGTGGTCCCTTATATGATTCTTTGACTGCTACACCACACAGTTTAAGCCTCAAGAATGAGCGTAGGTTGGAAAAAGACCAAGACGCATCATTCATCCAGGTTTAGCCAAAATCAAGCCTTGTAGATGTTGTTCAGTGAACTGCAGAGTGAAACTTGCGTAGACAAACATTGCATTGTAGTTAGTCCTCCCACAGGAAAAGGAGGCCATCTTGTCTCAAAGGATTATGCTATACTGAAGTGGCTGGCTTGGCCCCTTGTTGCCTGCTCAAACACTGAGACACACACACACCACACACAAACACACACACACAGCACATATGGAGCGCAGGCAGTGGGCAGGCCAGGCAGGAGTTATTTACACTGATGTAGAAGTGAAGTGTGACACACAAGGCCTGGCTGGACCGGGGAGGTTACAGGGTTGGGTTGTTCTGAGTTCAAAAACCGGGCATTAACATGACTTACTCTGTAAAAAGATTCCCATGCACATTTCAATTCATGGTTCTCCTGCAGCTTTGCGTTTCGTCTTGTTCATGTAAATGTCATTTTTGTTTGTTTGATTCATACTTTCATATGAATCTTTCTCGGTTATCCAATAGCAAAGCAACGGGTTCAAGCAGCGGAGTATTCAAAGCTCACATTTAAAAAGGACATATATATTGTTTTGTCTTGGAGCTGTGGGTGTTGTGGGGAGGGTGCGCTCTGCTTTCATGTGCGTTGTGTCCATGTCGGTTGGAGGGGCTGATTCTAAACACAGCTGCACCTCAGCTGGTACAAGGCTGTGCGTGTGCTGACATGAGCAGGAGCTAGGATAGTCCTCTCACTGTACCGCCCGTCTCGCCTGATGCAACAGGAGACCCTGAGAAACTCTGTTCCCCAGAGTGACCATGTTGCCCTCCTTCCAAGTTCCCTCTCTCAACACCAGATCTTTGCTTGGCTCCTTTTGGGAACACACATCATCCAAAACTGTTGTCACACAGTTTAGTATGCTACTGTGATGATGTGTGCAGAAAGCCTGCTCCCCTCATCACATGGAATAATGCCGGCCTATAAGGTCCATGCGTAGAGCTTTCACACCATTAACCTTGAGTTCATGGTGTCAATGGCCTCTGACCAGAAGATTCAGTCGAAAATGTCACCTAGATAAGTTGATTTCCAAATATTGCTTTTGCCACCTTTTTTTGGAACTGGTTTGTCAGTCAGAAAGGTTTGAGTTCATTGTAGGGTTGTCGTCCACCCGGAGGCCTGGGATAGAACTACTCTGTGTGTGTGTGTGTTGGGATGCCCAAATGGCATCCTATTCCCTATATAGTAAACTATGGTTGACTAGAGCATATGGGGGCTGTATAGTGTGCTATAGGGAATAGTTCGCCATTTGTGTTCTTCGTATTGTTCAGGAAGGCCTTTCGCTACTCCTGAGCTGTCTGTCTCTTGGCCCTCACTTTTTGGAGATTCATTGAAATGTTAATTTAACGGCATGACACTTTCCTCTTTGAAGGCACTTTATCATCGGTGTTCTTTAGAATCTCCTTCATTGTTTTCCACTCACATTGACGTTAAGTAATTTGAATGCTCTCCTTTTTCTCTGGAAAAGTAAGTGTATTGTCATGTATGGCTCCTAGTTATAGCCTCCTCTGCTATGCTACGCTGAAGGGGGTTAGTTACCCTCTTTACCAAGGCTTTTTTGCTTTAGTAGTTATGTTTTGGGACCCCACATTCTGTGGTCAGAGTTATGGTATTTAGAAAGTGTTTTATTTTTTAACCATCCCTTTATCATGGGCTAGCCAGTCACTGACCCTGTCGCCCTGAACGTATGCCACACATTCCCCTCGTTGTCCTCCAGAGGCCAAAAGAGGTACCGAGGCTACGATTTTCTATTTGTGCTAGCAATAGGAAACATGCACATGCAGCCCTTTGGTCGAACCACTGACAAGGAATGTTTAAACGTACTGACTGTGTTGTTTACCTGGTAGCTAACATGTTGCTCTCTGCCGAACCAGAGCTCTTGCTGGTGCTAGTACAATTGTTTCAGTGCCAGTTTGGGATGGTTTTAGTGGTTTCCTAACAACAATTACTTTTTCCTGTCTGATTCTGCTGATGTAGCTGAACCAGACTTTCTACGTCACCTCTCATTCAACTCCAGTATATATTAAGTGGGACATGTCATATTCAACATGTCATATTCAAAACAGCGAATACAATGCTGCATTTGTGATCATGCAATCTTTATACAAGAAATATGGTGTGTGTGTGTGTGTGTGTTGTGTGTGTTGTGTGTGTGTGACATCCTGAGTTAGTGAAGAAGGACTCTACTGACATTTCTTGTCTTCCACTTGTTTTGCCAATATTACCAACAATACCCAAAAATGTCATACCGCAAATGTTGATGGTTGATTGAAATTTCCCAGAATTCCACGTCTGGACTGCCACTGCATAGCCTCCGATAACCAGAGTTTGACAATAGCCTCCTTAGCCGATGTTTGCTTGAACATTAAATTGCTAGCTTTCTGCAGCTTGCACGTGTTTGGGATGCTGTGGGTTTTGCTTTTGGGTTTTGCTTATGAGTGTGCAAATTACAAAAGGCAAATTGTTTTGTGCAACACTTCAAAGTGTGTAGAGTTCTAGGCTCCACCAAGCAAAGTTATCCGATCATCACTGCAGTGCCAGGGGAGGAAGGAGCAGTAGCAGAGTGAGGAGCAGCTATGGAAGAGATCTCCACACATGCACCTGTGGGAAGAAAAGATCAGAGGAACCAGATCCACAGACACCCCGTCCACAGACAAGCATCTGCCTGCCTCGAGAAGAAAAGCTCATTTATTTCAAGGCTTGTGTTTTCCTTAACCCCAGTGAGACACACATCCTCCCAGGGTTTTACTGAACAATTTGGGTTCAGTGAGGAACGAGTGGAGGAGGTATTTAGATGCCCTTGGGTCATTATGCCTCACTGCAAAAGAAAGATAAATGTGAGGAGAAGAAAAGACTTGTAACTACTGGCTATGTTTTCTAGCTTGTTCTTTTTTTACGGGGCGTGTGGACTTCTTTTGGTACTGTAAGTTACAACTTTGCTTTTTCAGTCTACCAATAAAAAGTGTCCATTTGTTAAAAACTCTGCAGGACACAACTCCTTCTTTTTCATTGCATATAGACCACACTTTTAATAACCTGCATAATATTGTTGATTCATTCCCAATCCAAAAGGCTTGCGGCGTACCCCCTTGACCTAATGGAAGTTCATGCACTGTGGGCGAACAGGTACGTTTTGAAGCCCCTGACAAAATATCTCGCTTTGCCTCCGTGTAGCCCCGTAGCCTTCACCTGGAATTGTTCAGCTCTCTAGTCAGCACCCAGGGCCTCTCCTGCAGCCCCTCTCTGCCCGGCCCACAGAGGCCCACTGGACTGGAGAGAGCAGCTGGGAGATAAGCGCCCGAAAGCCTCGTTAGTAATTCAACAGCCTCCTCGCTATAATTAACAAGTCATCCTACTCTCACACCGTCTCTCTGTCGTCTCTGGGGTATATCTGTTAGGCCCTTCAGTGGGGTTTGGAAGTGTGAAGGACGGTTAAAATTGGGCTGTCCTACAGTAGCCACCCTGGCAGGATTTTCCTCCCTTTGTGATTGAACTCGCAGCTCCCAACCCTCCGGTGCATCCTGAGAAACCAGGGAGAATGTCTGGCCAAGGTGTTGGTCTCATCACAAGGTATCTTTAGAGCAACTGGCGACAGGGTTTGGCACTGAGGATATAGGGTTTTTTTTCCCAACCAATGTAGACCATTGTCACAAAGTCATCCTGGTGCTGACTCATTGTCCTGTTTGGGAAATGAGACCTGGATTTATCTACAGGACAAGTCGAGGCCCACTTTCCTGGAGCAAAGTTTATTCAGGCTTTCCTGTGCTCTGCCGTGCCGGGCCCTTTGCAGTCAGAGCGTGTCCTGTCCGTTCGTCTGTCTGTTACTGTATATAGTCTGAAATAACAAAATTGTTTTTCTTCTCTCCTCGTGAATTATCTGTTTTCTGAAGAGTGTTTGGATTAGCAAATCACCAAGATCTTAAATTATTCCAGTTTTTCCTCCAAGGTGCTTATCTGTGCACAAACCTCTACACCATCATTCCAAGTATTCCGTCTCATCTGTGGTAACATAAAGCAGTTGCATAGTGCGCCAATGCAGTCTTGACCTGGCAGTGAACATGTTTCAACTAGAACTCTACAGGACCCTTTAGTACTTAACTAAACTACAACTACATATTGTACTGCTCATATTTCCATCTGAAGGTGCGTTTGAGATATTTTGGTATCCATCACTGCTTTATTCAAACACAGGTCATAATTTCCATTCAGGTTTGTGAGCCTACTGTTAATTCAACAGGTTCCATTGACATCAGCCAAATTGTCCTGTCATTGAAAACCCCTCAAATTCAACCCAATACCAATTACTTACTGTGTTAGCTAATGTCATGAGTAGAGAGCATTTTGCCCCACCTGTGTTTTCCAGAGATGAAGAAGTATGGAATTCGTAAGGGAAGGAGAGTACTTCTCATTGCAATTTGCTCCACAATCTTCTGTAGTGACACAACGTTAGATGTTTACTCCATACCGTCATTCTACATAGGAATGAGGGTGCATAGTGTTTAGGCCACAGCAAAGAGCAGGAATTTTCTTCATAGCAAATCTGCTTTAGAAATGCAACAATTTTAGATATTACATTTCAACTTTTAGTGTTTTTGCTGAAGCTCTTTCTTGAGCGGTGACTGGGTTTAACTGTCTTGCTCAGCTCAAGGACAGAACGATGATGAGAATGATGTAACTCTTGTTTATTTTACTCTAAAACGCATAGGTATCTCTGTATATTAACTGTGGTTTCTCCTTCCCCACTCACCTGAGATTCAGTCCAGAGAAACACTTTCCTTGTAAGGTGGGCTGTTCAGAGAGAGAGAGAGAGAGAGAGTGTGTGTGTGTGTGTGTGTGTGTGTGTGTGTGTGTGTGTCATAGCCTGAGTTGGTGAAGAAGGACTCTACTGACATTTGTATTGTAATGGTGTGTGTGTAAGAGTGGGGGAGAGTAAGTGTGTGGGAAGGAGGTCCTGTGAGAATTTTTGGTAATGCAGCTCAAACTGTGGTTTGATAAGGATGGAATGTGGATCCTGTATGTGGTTGTGTGGAATGTGGATCATGTATATGGTTGAGTGGAATGTGGATCCTGTGTCTGGTTGAGTGGAATGTGGATCATGTATATGGTTGAGTGGAATGTGGATCATGTATATGGTTGAGTGGAATGTGGATCCTGTGTCTGGTTGAGTGGAATGTGGATCCTGTGTCTGGTTGAGTGGCATGTGGATCATGTATATGGTTGAGTGGAATGTGGATCCTGTGTCTGATTGAGTGGAATGTGGATCATGTATATGGTTGAGTGCTTCACTAGATCAGCATTACTACTGCACCTTTTAAACATTTTCCAGACACCGTGTCAAATGTGTACTTTGGAGTCTTCCAGCCCAATGTCTGTTCATGAAAAGAGTATAGGCAATCAAACCCAATGAAAACAATCATCAACATCAGTTCTAAACTAGAATTATATTTTGGGAGATTTTGTGTATCGTGTTCAAAGATCTTGGGCACATACTGGTGTATATATTCTCAGAAGTGTTTCAGCCAGTATACCCACCACCTGGAACAGCAGGCAAGCTAAAACTGGATGTGGGAGTACTCATGGTTTTGGAAACAGAGAGGGAAATTTCTGTGGCTTGCAGACTGAAGTGGCTCTGTATTTCTTCTTCACCCTTACCATCTGTTGACGGTCCTTTGGGCTTGGCTGGGTTGTATTGTGGACTCTACAGGTGACAGGTTTCAAATCTACAGAGTCATGACTCTTAAGGGCTTCATTATTTTATATTTCAGTGCCAAATCAAACCAATATTTTCCTGCAAGAAAAGCATACTCCTGTGAATCCTTTAACAGTGGCACCACAGGCTGAGTAAAACACTATGAATCCTTTAACAGTGGCACCACAGGCTGACTAAAACACTGTGAATCCTTTAACAGTGGCACCACAGGTTGACTAAAACACTGTGAATCCTTCAACAGTGACACAACAGGCTGACTAAAACACTGTGAATTCTTCAACAGTGGCACAACAGGTTGACTAAAACTCTGTGAATCCTGCAACAGTGGCACAACAGGCTGACTAAAACTCTGTGAATCCTGCAACAGTGGCACAACAGGCTGACTAAACCTCTGTGAATCCTTCAACAGTGGCACAACAGGTTGACTAAAACTCTGTGAATCCTGCAACAGTGGCACAACAGGCTGACTAAAACTCTGTGAATCCTGCAACAGTGGCACAACAGGCTGACTAAAACACTGTGATGCTTATTATCACTCACTTGACAGGTTAGTGATAATAATGTTATAATTGCAGCCTGTGTCACCAGAGGTTTAATGAAAGCAGGTGGGCAGTGGGCTGCTTGTCTGTCTGAGTACAATTTAACCCAGTTGATGGTAATTAATAAATCCTGGAGATTTGTGACCAGCGGGAATCAACCGCCACACTACTGAAAACAATGGACTTGTGGGTACAACAGCTGCAACTCATTCCAGCACATGCTTATGATTAATCATTAGCAGAAATATCACATTTGGAGTCTTGGGTCTGAGATTCCTTTATTTGTCTAACATAGCTCTTTTTATGCACAAAACCAAATCCCACTGATTTACCATACATTCTAATATTCGGCTGCTTTGTATATATAAATGAAAACTGTTGCCGGTAAAAAAAAAAAAAACATGTAAAAAGAAAAGTCAACAAAAGACATTGTCATGATTCCTGCTGTGTTTACACCGTCCCTAACCAAATAGGCACCGAGTCAATTTGAACAGTTGTCTGCTTCCTTGCAGGTACATTCATTAACACCTCCGTTCTTCAGCCCCTCCCAGAATGGAAATGCGCTCCGCCCCTATGAGGGCATAACAGCCCCACCCCTCGTAGTTGTCCATTTAGCCCCCGATTTATGAAAGGAATGTATCTGCAAGTACGTTCTGCATAGGGGGCTGTTCCGAAGGGGGTCATACAAACTTTATAGACTTTATTTTTTAAGTTCTTACAGTTAGTGTAAAACATCTTCTGTAAACCATAGATAGAAGATCAAATACAATTGTTATTACTTATAATTTGTTTTAGAAAGGTCAGGTTAATTAATGTTTAGTGTTTGAGTCTGACGTTTCAGGTTATTGTTATCTAGGCTGTTGTGGAAGTATATATTTGCACTCTGCTTTTTTTTCTGTTCTATGCTTCCCCACGACCCCAGGCATGTAGAGGCATGTAGAGGCCTCACATTTCAGATTCAGCCTGCTAGCAAGTCATTATTTCCTTTAAAGGGGCAATTAAAATGGTTCTTCATTTAACTGAGAGAGTCTGTGATTTATTTTGATTTGCCTGAGGGGACTCAGTAGGGGGCGCAGAGGAGGCTGTTTCAGTTGTACCAGGTACCATGGAGTGAGGGGCCCCGGCCTTTCCCCGACCACCACCTGAACTACTCCCACTGAGACTCTGCTCTGGCCTTGTCAGACCTTTGCTGTCGTTGGGCACAAAGGTTGGGGACGTGCAGTCAGGGCCAGAGGCACACCAGGGTTGAGATTTGGCACGGAGGCAGAACTGCTGTCAGATTCCATGGCGTAGACACAAGCCCTGCCTGCCGTAGGCACTTCTATCCTCCGCTCTGTTATTTCACCAGCCAGGGGTCGGGGTTCCCTTATGCAGAACTAATGGAAAAGATTGCACTGAGGGGAGATTTACCCAGATAACAGAATAATGGGGGATAAAGCTGTTTTTTTTATGCCTATTTTTTAGAAAGGGCAGACGAGACAGACGGGGTGTGATGTCTCCGAAAACTAGTCAGCACTATTCTCTCTCTCTGCTGTCCTGGGGCAACCCCCACCTCTGGGTTCTCTGATGGAGTCATGTCAAGAGAATGTTTGCTCACGTGTTTGGGTCGGAGGGACAGACTTGCTGGACAAATGTCTGGTGAAAGTCCAGCCTAATGGATTACGCTCCTGGAAAATGTCATGAACTGTCTTATGATGAGGCCCATTCTATATTCTCATAAAGTCACAGGTGAACAGATAGTTGTGTCTGTCTGTAGTTAGTTTCACTGCTTTCTGGTCTACCAGACATGTCTGAATGATTACCGTGCAGAACTCAGAGAGCTCAGGAGATTTTCACACGGATACCCAGGTCTGTAATTATATCTTATTATAGTAGGAAATGGAAGACTCACATCTGCTCTCAATGAATGGGCCCAGCAGGGGCCTTCTGCTTTCTTGTACTGTTGCATATACCTCTGGCAAACAGATGTCTAGGTGTGGGGTTAGGTGAGAGAGAAGAAGTTGCTGTTGCTGTGCAAAGTCTGTGATGCCCTTTCAAATTAAACCTAGTCTCTTATTAAATAAAAGAGATAGGACTTCATAATTAAAGTACATACTTTTATCCTCTGCAACATGGGTTTTAGATAATGTTTAAAATATGGTTTAGTGTGGAGTTGACCAACATTTCTGCTCTCTTTCATGTCGTACTCCTAGATGGGCTAGCTAATTATAATGAGCAGCACATTACATCGAACACAGAACCGGACGTTCTGGGGGTAAATTAACCAGACGTTCAGGGGCTCACTTTACCGGACGTTAAGGGGCTCATTTTAACGGAAGTTCAGGGGCTCGTTTTACCGGATGTTCAGGTGCTCATTTCACCAGACATTCAGGGGCTCATTTTCCCGGATATTCAGGGGCTCACTTTATGGGCAGGTCTCTTTCGGAGGATTACTTTTATAGCACATCTGTAACCTGAACTGTGGTTTGTCGCATCAGCCTTCCAGTGGTGGGATTATTGCCCATTTGTTTTAGAAACCGTTACAGAATACAGACATATTGAGCTACCACCTTGAGCCTATGTAACTCATTTCAACTCAATTTCAGATTTCGGTCAGTGTACTCATACAGTGTTCGTGATCCTTCAGATTTATAACTATGCTATATCTGACTCATTCAGGCATCTGCCTTACTCATTTACTCATGTTTTGTTGTTTTGTTGTTGACTGACAGATTGTTTGTGTCTTGTTGAGTACGTTGAGTCAGTATTTGTAGTCGGTTATTGTTCTGTACTGTATTAATACCCCAAAGGTTTACTTTGGGATGGTCTCGGGAAGGAAGGCATCATGTTAGGCAGAAGGAAATGCTATATTTTAGTCAGGGGTTTTATAGTTTTGAATTAAACAGGCGTTGTGCCGTCTAAGGGAATTCCTTCCTGTACCTGCATGCAGAACAATGGGACTGTTGATAGGATGATGGAAGATGAAAGAGATTAGTCTTTGACACAACTGACCCTGCTCAAAGCTGGGCAATTCTGGTTTATACTGTTGTTATTTAACTGTCTATTATTTGGCACAATTGTGTCTACGTGTTAAGAGTGTAACAATGGCCATGTCCACCTGGAACAATGTCTTATGTACTGTAGTGTACTATAGGCCTGTCCCAGTTGATCGAAGTCCAACTGTTGGAAATCAGTACTCACTGGTCCATTTGTAATTACATGGAGCAGCAGTGAAGTCCAGGTCCACTGATTTTCATTTAATATAGATGGGATTTCTATTGATTACAGTTGAACCAGCTTATCTGTATTTATATCTGGAGTGACCGCTTTGTAAATGTTGATGTGTGAGCACTTTTTACTTGTACTAATTTAGCAACATTCTAGTTATCTGAACAAAACTGTGGTACAACAGGGAGTTGAGGTTGGCACAAAACATGATATTGTTTTGATCTCATGAACGACCAATCATTGCCCCTGTAGCTATGTCTGTATAGCTTAAAGTAAGTACATGACTGCAGCTGTTTACCAGATTCCCTCTTCAAACCTTTTGTCATATCAAGTCAGAAAACCTACAGGTCAGATTATGCATTTTTAAGCTTATTGTTACCAAAACATTGTTTCACCTCCAAAAAACATAGCACAGACATCTCATCAATACAGGACATTGTTTTTATTTTACATTTTTGTGTGGTTACTTTTAATCGCAGGAACTTCTATTTGAAAAACAATAATTCAAAAATTCAGTGTAGTTTTGTTTCAGTGAGGGGTACTGTACAGCCTGGTAGACATTCCTGTTCCCTCTGTTGGCTCTGGGCATATGGAGTGGTTAGCCAACTGTTTCCTGTCTAATCTACAGTTCAACATCTCTCTACATCTGATAACTAACCATATCTCTATCCTGCACACGGTCTCACAACACATGCTTATCCACTGTGTCCATAGGGCTCTGGTTAGAGTAGTGCGTTATAATGTGAAAAGGTATGCCATTTGGGGCACACTCTCTGCCCATCAACCCCATTCAACGCTCAAGCAGGAGTCCCATAGTTGTTTCTGCATGGGGTTCTTGGTGGGATTGAATAATTTTATTTAGCTAATGTACTTTGTTTGGATTGAAACAGTATGATTGACTCCTTGTGCTTACTGTCTTACTGTTTAAACACCACCTGCCAAAACCTGTTCAAAGTCTGTTCTACTATTAGTCAGTGTTATTGCTCTTGTTAATACCCACAAGGAATGTGTCTTTAGTGACTCAACACAAAGACTTCACCATATATTTTTTATATACCATACTATGCTTCATAAACTTGCAATAGGTACCATGGTCATGATGTGAAGGATGAGCCATTAATCTGCACGTGAGTCTGGACACTTAACTCAGCTGATCATATAAATCTCCCTTTAAGGCCTTGAGTGTTTTTACACCACGAGTTCAAGTTACCCCTAAATCAGGATTCTACTGTGGAATGTGCAGGTTTGATCGAAAACTAACACAGTACCCTGAATGCTCCCTTTTAAGTAGAGTCACTAGTATATCAAAAAGTCTTCCCTTCTTGCCCCTGCTGTATATCCCTGAAATATATCCCTACATCTTTGGTGAAATCCAACCTGAATACCTCCAAGAAGGGTTCTCCTCCAGACAGACCCCTGCGTCTCGTTTCTGACCTAACCTCTAGAGCAGATAATCTGTCCGTTGGTTTCTGAGTGGCCCGCTCCTTGATCCTTTGTCGGTGAGTGACAGGGGGGAGTCTTAATCCAAGGATTTAAACCAGAGAATGGAGCCAAGGAGAGCCAATCAGAGACAAAGCATTTCATGCAGACAAAGTGGGCACCTGATCCCTTTTCACATGCTGAACCCAAATAACTGACCTCAGGAATGTTGACATTTTTCCTGCTTTACATTGGTTTGTGGCTTTGTAGAGACAACTGGTGGGTCCTTTCGCTAAATGACTGCGTTTTGCATCCCTTTTATATTTTATGTAGAAATTGTCTGCAAATATAACATTTTAAAAGCATTCGTATTAAATTTAGTGCCTGTTTATTCTTTTGCTTTGACAACATCATTTCTGTTGATCATTATTTCATGTAATTCGTGATCACTTGTTAAAAGACGCTTTGTGGAATGATCCAGTTGGTGTTTTGGTTCACTGTCGGATCAAGTCTTCCCTTTAGAGATTAACATCTCTAAGGACTTCCTCATAAAATGAATATCCTTAAATGAGTTACTTCCCTCGAATTGGATCAGGCAGATTAAATCACTGCCTTAAATAGTAAATTATGTAAGTACCAAACCCTGGAAAGTTCTTGTTATCCCAAAGCTCGGGGTCACCTGGTTTGGCATGGGTGGATTTGTATTATGACTCTAATGACTTGCGGAAAAACTCTCTAGTGCTATTTTGTGTATAAGTTTTGCCTCAAAACATCTCTAATGTGGTCTACTTTAGTTATGAGTCGTATTTTAATACATCCTTCTGAATTTTTATTTACATACCCAATTACTATGCATGTCCTAAGGTACAGTACAAAGAAAGAACAACCTTTTCAATTAGTCTTAGAGCCGTGTGTGTGTGCGTGTGCGTGCATGTGTGGTATGGGTGTGGGTGTCCCAAAGTGCCGAGCAACTGTTGGCTGGCTGTTTGCGCGCCACTCTCTTACCACAGGAGCTTTTCTAAAGCATGTCTTTTAGTGTTTATAGATTTTTGGTCCAAAGAGACCTCAAATGGCATGGTGAGGATTTCAGAACAGCTCTACGGTGCTTACTGTAGCCTAAGGCTGGCTCCTTGTCCTACATATAAATGACAATGTCTTATGATCTAGGAAACAGGAAACTGTAATTAAATAATAATGATGATTATTATTATTAGATGAAAGTTATATTTTTCCTATCACTCATGTACAAGGTGTGAATTTGTAATGTTTTGCATATCCCCTCACACCGAGATGCCCTTGTTTAGAGGGCTTCACCGCCTGTGGGTCAGCCGTTATTGACAGTCACCCCGAAGCAGTAAGGCTGACTGCCTTGTTCACGGGCTGAACGACAGATTTTTCACCTTCTGGGCTACCTGCCCACTCAATCCTAATGAATAGCAAAGTTGCAGAAGAATAAAGGAGCGCAGACACATCCTGACACTTGTATTCCAAGAGCAAAAAGAAAGATCCATTTACTCTGTTGTGCAATTGGAAGAACAACAATAATACTGCTGAATAGTTACAAATGTGAGGTATTGAAATGATTACATCTTCAGGCAATTAACACTAGGATAATATTGACTTTATGTCTGATCTTCCACAGGTTAAAGTACAGTACAGATCAGTGTAATCTAGAGCCAAGCATGTTGATTTTTGATTGGATTGGTGTCCTTTTCCTGCTGCACTTGTTGATTTACGCCGGAGAATGTGACAACACAAGTAATTAATGAGGCCATCTTGACAGAGCAGATAAGTGTTAGTAGTTTTCTCCAAGACAGTTTACAGCCCTATTCCAGCCCTTTTATGCAATGTAAATAATTGTTTGGCTAATGTTTTATGTTCTACATAGTTCACCACATATTTACCAGGTTAGGGGCTTTCACAGTCATCGGTGTGCAAGACAGCACAGAGTACTGAGGAGAGCCCATTTTAGTGGTCCGACGTTCTCTGTCCCACCTTGACCTTCTGTTTCCTATTAAGGAAATCAAGCATCCCCTGCAACTGGCCGCCATCCAACTACTATTAGTCTCTGAGCCAACATGGATCGCTGGCTTGTG
Source organism: Esox masquinongy (assembly GCA_016801175.1). NCBI lineage: Eukaryota > Metazoa > Chordata > Actinopteri > Esociformes > Esocidae > Esox > Esox masquinongy. The sequence goes on from JACXGI010007535.1 coordinate 28,744, forward strand.
TTAAACGCTGAGGAGAATTGTCATTAATTCAGAATGAACTTTAAATCTGTCATTTGGTGTTTTCAGTTTAGCCTTAAACTACTTATTTTCTCTGAAGCCTCTACATGTTCCTTAGAAAAAGCCTAGACCTCATCGGTAAAAGAGCAAAGACAGTATGGACATTTTTTGTAAGAGTTCTGAGAGAACAAAGACTAGTTTATGTATTGAACTGAAGTACTTTTAAGCCAACCGAAGTATGTCAATTTCTTTAAACTTGAGTTTGTAGAGTTTGCCATTTCTTATGGATTAGCATGTAGACCTGAAAAATGTGCTGAAATATGAACAGGGCTGCTGCCTGGAAAGGTGATGAATGAACAGATCGGCTGTGATTACTGTACCTTAGATTGCTGAGGCGAGGCTGACTTAAGATGCATTCCTTGACAGTCATCCTAAGACACTGTACTGCATTGTTGGAGCTTGGACTTTGCTGCATCTGCTAGAACATCTGCTAACCTGTGGACACAACCGATACACTTTAATTTGGTCTGCTTTGTAATAGGGACAGCTGCAGACATTACTGCACTGTTTGCCTTGAGTCATGACTGTAATTGTCTTTTTTTGGCACCCCAAAGTACTATTCAGCTCTGAATTATTTTAATTTAGGATTTCTGTTTGATGTCCGCTCGTAGAGAGATAAACTGTATGTGATTATGACCTTTACCAGTATAATCCAGACTGTAAATCATTATGCTTTGTCAAAATCAGTATATGGTTGTGCTTTTACATGAATTTGCGCAGAACAGATTATTTATAACTAGGTTCTGTCCCCCGGGCAACCACTCAAGAAATAAATCCTTCTGCAGCTGAAAGTAGTTAATGCTCCCCACCTTAGTTTAGGAGAAGAATACCCTAAAATTCCGTTTATACTTTGTGGATTCAATAACTGAATCATAGCCTTGATAAGATGAGGCTGTAATGCATCCAGAGTAGCTCCAGTATTAGATCTTTTTGCCGTGTGACGTATTGGTTCCTTGAGAAGATGACTACTTTTTGCCCTGGCCTGTGTAATGTGGTATAACGTATTTTATGCCATTACCAGAAAGGGTTTTATAACTTCATGACTCATTCAACGAAAGCCAAAGATTTGCACCACAGTCTAGAAACAGTCACGTCCCTCAGCAAGGAGCACGTTGCTTTTTTTTTACTTCAGATTGGAGGAGTATTATAGGGTCCTAGAGACGAGGTGGCGTTGTATCGTTTCATACAGCGGGACGGTGGGAAGGGGACTCATTCTTGTTGACTGGCTTTGTACTAGTGGAAATAACACGGGGGCGACAGGGCCCTATCGTCAGGCTGACACCGACGGGGCCCTATCATCAGGCTGACACCGACGGGGCCCTATCATCAGGCTGACACCGACGGGTCCCTATCGTCAGGCTAACACGGACGGGGCCCCATCGTCAGGCTGACACGGACGGGGCCCCATCGTCAGGCTGACACGGACGGGGCCCCATCGTCAGACTGTTATTTAAACCCAAACCAACTTAGAGGTGGCAAATGATCATCCACTGAGAAATCATCCATCTGCGGTGTCTAGACGTTTTCTCAGATATTCCCCGTGGGAACTGTAGTCACTGATGAGCATTATTCCGTGACACATCAATTCTCTTAAACAGGGAGTAACAAGGCAACCCAGACCACTTGCTCATACCAGCAATCTGTGCCACTCCCACTTATGTTAGTTTCTCCTTCAGGCGTTTAGACCAGGACTCCTCCCACTGACGTTGGTTTCTCCTCCAGGAGTTTAGACCAGGACCCCTCAAATACACCATGCAATAATAATGAAACCATTTAATTGTTGTGGAGCCTTTGAGCAAGTTGTTTAACCATAATGTCAGCTACATAGTCGTTCACATTATTAAAGGAACACTTTTATTATTTGTTATTTGCCTTTATTTCAGCAAGGAACACAGACTGAGACCAAGGTATTTTTTACAGCTGGGCCCTGTGTATACATGTTTACACATAAAGTTTAGGTTCAGTGATTAAAAACAAACAGAAAAACCCCCCACAGAGAACTGAAAAAAACAAGACACTCATAGATAGAACAAGAAAAATTACATTGCTTTAAACACCGGTGTTATTCCCTCAGTGGCCTCTAGGTTTTTAGTGGATATTGGGCCAGGCAAGATCTGCAAAGTCCCTTAGGTATAGTTGACTAAACAAATGCGGCGCACTTGTCTTCACACAGTGGAAACGGTCTACAAAGCATACATATACAGTGGATATAAAAAGTCTACACACCCCTGTTAAAATGCCAGGTTCTTGTGATGTAAAAGAATGAGACAAAGATAAATCATGTCAGAACTTTTTCCACCTTTAATGTGACCTATAATCTGAACAATTCAATTGAAAAACAAACTGAAATCTTTGGAAATCTGGGGGAAATAAAAAATAAAAAACTCACAATAACCTGGTTGCATAAGTGTGCACACCCTTAAACTAATACTTTGTTGAAGCATCTTTTGATTTTATTACAGCACTCAGTCTTTTTGGGTAGGAGTCTATTAGCATGGCACATCTTGACGTGGCAATATTTGCCCACTCTTCTTTGCAAAAGTGCTCCAAATCTGTCAGATTGTGAGGACATCTCTTGTGCACAGCCCTCTTCAGATCACCCCACAGATATTCAATTGGATTCAGGTCTGGGCTCTGGCTGGGCCATTCCAAAACATTAATCTTCTTTTGGTAAAGCCATGCTTTTGTGGATTTGGATGTGTGCTTTGGGTCATTGTCGTGCTGAAAGGTGAACTTCATCTTCAGCTTTCTAACGGACACCTGAAGGTTTTGTGCCAAAATTGCCTGGTATTTGGAACTGTTCATAATTCCCTCCACCCTGACTAAGGCCCTGGTTCCAGCTGAAGAAAAACAGTCCCAAAGTATGATGCTGCCACCACCATGCTTCATTGTGAGTATGGTGTTCTTTGGGTGATGTGCAGTGTTGTTTTTGTGCCAAACATACCTTTTAGAATTGTGGCCAAAAAGTTCAACCTTGGTCTCATCAGACCATAACACATTTTCCCACGTGCTTTTGGAAGACTTGATGTTTGTTTTTGCAAACTTCAGCCAGGCTTGGATGTTTTTCTTTGAAAGAAAAGGCTTCCGTCTTGCCACCCTACCCCATAGCCCATTCATATGAAGAATATGGGAGATTGTTGTCACATGTAGCACACAGCCAGTACTTGCCAGAAATTCCTGCAGTTCCTTTAATGTTAATGTTGCTGTAGGCCTCTTGGAAGCCTCCCTGACCAGTTTTCTTCTCGTCTTTTCATCAATTTTGGAGGGACATCCAGTTCTTGGTAATGTCTCTGTTGTGCCATATTTTCTCCACTTGATGATGACTGTCTTCACTGTGTTCCATGGTATATCTAATGCTTTGGAAATTCTTTTGGTCCCTTCTCCTGACTGATATCTTTCAACATTGAAATCCCTCTGATGCTTTGGAAGCTCTCTGCGGACCGTGGCTTTTGCTCTGAGATGCAACTAAGAAAAGGTCAGGAAAATCCTACTAGAACAGCTGAACTTTATTTGTGATTAATCAGAGTCGCTTTAAATGATAGCAGGTGTGTAATGACTTCTATTTAACATGAGTTTGAATGTGATTGGTTAATTCTGAACACAGCCACATCCCCAGTTATAAGAGGGTATGCACACTTATGCAACCAATTTATTGTATGGTTTTTATTTTTCATTTTTCCCCCTCGAAGATTTCAGTTTGTTTTTCAATTGAATTGTTCACATTATAGGTCACATTGAAAGTGGAATAAGTTCTGACATGATTTATCTTTGTCTCATTCTTTTACATCACATAAACCTGGCATTTTAACAGGGGTGTGTAGACTTTTTATATCCACTGTATATCTCTCTTTTGAATGCCTTTGGCCGGGGTGTTATTAAAAATGAGAATTTGTTCACAATTAACCTACCTTGTTAAATAATTGTTAAACAAATGAAAAAAATAGATATAATGATTCAGTTTCCCAGACGCAGATTAACCCTAATCCAAGATGCATGTAATTCATCTTTATGCCCATAGTTTCCTAGTCTCTGAATAAGACTAGTCCTGGACTCAAGCTAATGGGAATGTATTTTTAATCCTGGACTGGTCTTAAACTGTGTCCGGGAAACAGGCCCATTGTGATTTTCCATTGAACTGGAGTTGTAGTCCCTGACTAATCTAATGCTTAATCTGTGACTGGGAAACTGGGAAAATGTCACTGGCTTTGATACTCCGATTAGTTAGAGATGATTCAATTGTTTAAGATCTTGTTTTGTACAACACTCGTTTTTTCATCACCTAAATGACTGCAATAGATGGTAGTGTCAAATGAAATGTTGTATGTAATGAACTTCAGTTCATTTCAGTTGTGAACCAGGGCTTGTGGTAGTCATTTTTGATCTGCAAGACATCTATGCAGAATGTGAAGTGTCTGCACTGTTGTTAGTAAAGTTTGTATTGAAAGTTGACCTCATGTCTATGAAAGTTTGTGTGTTCGAGACAGATCTTATTTCCCTCCCCAGTCATCTTGTCTCCTTTCAGTCTTGCCTTTCCAGTGATGCGCAGGTTAAAGAACTTTAACAGCTGTCAAATCTTTTCCAGGATGGTGGAGGATGAAGCAGAACAAGGTGCATAGCCTCAAAATACCTGTTGTTATCACTCCGCCCACACCCCCTGGCTTTGATGAGGTTGGTTCAAAGCCTTATCGGGAGGTGGAGGACGTGGCTTTCCTCTGTTCTATGAAAAGTGCTTTGAGTACCTTAGTTGGTAAAAAGGCGCTCTATAAATCTGATTCATTCATCATTATTCACGTGTCATGCTCAACTTTGCTTCATTGAAATATCTGAAGATTACACTTATTTTATTTTCAGCTTATTAACAAATCACATAGCATATTAACACATTATTCCTGTATATCCCCTCAGTAGAATAGAACTGCTGACCACTCTTATGTGTGTGTTTCAAGGCATCATGTAGAATGATCTTTGAGTCTTTGAAGTGCAGATGGGAGCAACCCGAAGCTCCATGGGCTGTCCTGTTAGCAGAATGTTTTTGTTGTAATGTTCCTCGCTGAAAGACAGCATGTCAGATTACCAAACAAAGAAGTTCATGATCTTGTGGTCGGAGATGCTGGATATGTTGTCATTACTTGCTCCAAATGTTTCATTAGGGTGGTGTCCTGCCAAATCCGATTTGGTTACGAGATAGCCGTAACTCATACCAGATAGCATGACCTTGGGAACGAGCTGTAAGTGGCTTTTCAATGTGAAATCAGTCCTGGCCCTCTCAGTCTGCTTTACTTTGCCATTCACTATGGTGAGGACAACTAGCTAAGATTCCTGATGTCGCACTATTATTTCATAGATCTTGTCATGACAACAATTTCATTTAAATAAAATGTACATAATATGTAAATAATATTTTGTATTTATACTAGTAATGGGAAACCCCCACTGTGCCAGATGTATGCAGTAAGCTTTCTAATAAAAAACAGTATGTTGTCGTTGGGAAGCAACAAAAAACGTCTCACACTGGCACCGAAACAATTCTACTATGATCAGCAACAGACCTTGTTAAATCAATGCGAGACATAGTACTTCTGGCCCAGCAACACTTTGTCATTATATAGAGTGAATGGAAAAAATATTATTTGCATATAATGCAAATGTATTTAAATTAATTTGACATCAGGCCATTTGTTGTAGTCTGAACACGCTGTTTATATCGTTTGACCCGGTGGTGAATGTGAGTTAATTTGACAGAGGCAACCGGTGGTGTCAGATTAGCTCCTCCTGAGGCGAGAAAAAAGCATCAGGAGCAGCTAAGCAGTGGAGGTTAAAGCTAGCGTTGCTGCTCGTGGAGGTGGTGTGAGAAACAAGAGCTTTATCAGAGTCATCAAACAGCTGCCGCTACTTCCTTAATAACACCCCATTGCCTAATCCCGGGCCAACACAACCTGAAATCACATCCACTCACTGTAACATTGTTTAAACAGTTTCTCTGCAAGAAGAATTGCCTCACTAGGGCATTTTGGTAGCTTTGGTTGTGGTTCCATCTTTGGAAGATCTGTGGAGTTACTTAATTATTTGAATTAATGTGTTTTTATTCTCCACTTTGTCTGGAGAATGTCCCGAGTCTTTTCAGTACCTAGCATCAACCATTTAGTCGGCATTACAAAGCCATTTATCCCTTCCCTTGGCAGGTTGGCGGAGCCTAGCAGTCATGAGTTACCTAGGGTAAGGAAACGTTATGGAGTCTTCTTAAATGACGGAGTGTAGCGTTCCCTGGCTGTGGGCCCTTCCATCCCAGTATAAATAACCCCTGCTTCTCTGCCCCTCACACCCTGCCAGCCCGCTACCCTATTGAGCACCTCACTATGCCAGCTGTCGTCTGATGGAACTGGAAACGGCCGCGGAGGAACATGTCCCAAATGGCACCCTGTTCCCTAAAGTAGGGAACATAGTATCAGTTAGAACTGTGTAAACTACAGCTCCGAAAAAAATTTAGAGACCACTGCACCTTTTTCTTTCCTTTCCAAAAAAGTCGAAAAGGAAGGTTTGAGTGAGGAAGAGAAGGGTTAAAATTAAGAGACCACTGCAAATTGAACGCTTCTGTTCCTCACTCAAAACTTTCCTTTTCAACTTTTTTGGAAAGGAAGGAAAAAGGTGCAGTGGTCTCTCAATTTTTTTTCCGGAGCTGTATGTAGGGAATATGATGTCATTTGGGACTTTGTACACTCTATAGGGAGCATTATTTTAGTTGGGACTGTGTACACTGTATAGGGAACATGGCCAGTTGGAGCTGTGTACAGAATGTAGGGAATAGGGTGTCAATTGGAACTATTTACACTCTATAGGGAACATGGCCAGTTGGAACTGTGTACAGAATGTAGGGAATAGCGTGTGAGTTGGGACTCAACCTCAGTCTCCTGGAGGTCTGCAGGGTCACTGCAGAGCTCATCACCGGAAATGGTGTGTTATTTTTAGATGCCTAAAAATGCTTTTCTGTGTTCGCTTGTTTGGGTAGTATAGAGTGAAGGTGATGGGTTTTAGGGTCTGTTTTCGGGGAGTTTTATCATCTGTCAGACTAGTTATGTCGTTTTTTATGTTTTGTATGTAGTCTGAAGCGCAACAGAGTTTACATTATTCAGGAACAACTCACCTGAGGCAGAGACACTAGAGATGACTACTGGGTTTAAATAAATAGTCCTTCAAACAGTGGACAGATCAGTGTGTCAGTCTGTTTCACCAGGTTGTTCTGATAGTATGTCTAGAGTACTCTGGCACCTTGTCGTTGAGGGTCTACGCAGGAGAGGCCTGGGTGGTCTGGGGAGAGATGGTCCTGTTTCAGACCCCTGCTGGGGAGATAACTAATGGGGCCTTCTTAGGGGCTCTCACACACTGACACTTCAGTCAAGAAATGAAAGTTGCCTTGGAATGTGCTCAGTATCACTCAGTCAATCCCAAACGCCCACAGGCGACAGTTACATTCTGTTGCTTCTACGGAAAATCTACCTATAGAAGTTTAAAAGTGTTTCCTTTCCATCTCTTAGCTTATACTTTCCAAGACAGTTTCCACTCAGCTGTGGGGAAGGTTGATCTCCTACGCTGCCTAATGCTTACTACTAACCTCGTACTCTTAGACAGGGAAACATTATGGAAAGAAAAATTAATATCAGGTTGAGTTTTGCGATTCTGCTGTTAACTGTAATGTTAAAAACCTGTTATTATAGTTGATAGTCAATGCCCTGTGATATTGCTATCATCAGCTCTCCTGGTTTTAGATGTTTTATTTAGGGCAGTGTCAGCCGTGCTTATCTGGTTTCACAGCCTTGTCCTGCGCTGGGCTCACCTCTGTCTGGTCTCTGGGTCGCCAGAGTAGGTCCCCATGGCTGGAAATACACCCGATGAGTCACTTATATATATCACTTGGCTGTTAGTGATTTCAGCTACAGTCAGTTAGGTGGGGTTTGCTTCTAATTAATATTTGCCATTTTAACAAATATATTACCTCCGTTTCTCACAAAAAGAATTGGAAAAGGTGGCTAATTCAGCATCTTTAATTTCTTGGTGTATACATCAGTACAATACTTTTTATAAAAGATTTCTGTCTTTCGATCTCTCGTGTGTGTGTGTGTGTGTGTGTGTGTGTGTGTGTGTGTGTGTGTGTGTGTGTGTGTGTGTGTGTGTGTGTGTGTGTGTGTGTGTGTGTGTGTGTGTG
>JACXGI010007536.1:0-35000 GCA_016801175.1 Esox masquinongy
GGTGGCTACTTTGAGGAATCTAAAATACAAGACATGTTTTCAGTTATTTCACACTTTTTTGTTAAGTACATAATTCCATATGTGTTCATTCATAGTTTTGATGCCTTCAGTGAGAATCTACAATGTAAATAGTCATGAAAATAAAGAAAACGCATTGAATGAGAAGGTGTGTCCAAACTTTTGGCCTGTACTGTATATTGAAATGCAATGAATAGGCTATATTTCAAAACGTATGCATGCCTAATTCCGTTCTAAACCCCAAAAATGGCCGTAACGTGGCACTTATAAAGAGCGACGTACGTGGTGCTTTGGAAAACAGGCGTAAGTCCGTCTTAAGAAAGTCCATCTTAGGACTACATGCATCATTAAACCGTCGTAAGTGCCACGTTATCTGGAAACTGGGCCCTGAAGAGGTTTACTTAATCGCTTTATAACTGCAAGTCCCAGACTATCTTAAACTGTAGTGGTACTACTTATTGCTACTAGCTAGTGCTGAGTATTGCTGGTTTTCATTTTTCGCCAACCCTGACAAACGTCTAATTTTGATGTTGACCTGAAGTGGAATGGTAATACTGAAGGGCCTGCTATAGCACAATGGTGTCTTTAGAGCATTAAAGGGCATCACTCGGCGCCCCCTCTAATGTGGGAGTCGGTGTGTGTGTGAGTGAGTGTGGGTGAAGACACTGTAATAACCCACAGTCATACATTGTTGACCAGCTGGCTCTATATTAGAAGGAGAACGATAGAAACAGGGAACATAGATACAGAATAATAACAAATAGTCGTCCTTTGTTAAAGTGGTAGTAATACATCCATCTGTAAACGTACATAGCGTTGATTCAAGATGCTCTTTTCCTTGACTCAATCATCCACTAGAACAGGGGTGTCAAACCGGTTCCACGGAGGGCAGAGTGTATGCTGGGTTTTGTTTTTTCCTTTCAATTGGTGCCCAACTGAGACCAAATAGAACCAGGTGAAGAAAGATCTTAATTAGTGACTTCGTTAACAAATCAAGCACAAGGTGAGAGCGAAAACCTGCAGACACTTGGCCCTCCGTGGAACCGGTTTGACACCTCTGCACTAGAGTCTAATGTGCATGAATAGGTACGTGCTCTCTCTTTTACAAACACGATTGCTGATTGCCTGATTAGTTCTGTAAAGACTGCCACTTCTGTGGAAGTCTGTGTGATGTTTGCTAAGATGACAAACTATCTAACGAGTCATTTTCTCTGAAACTAAACTAACAGGAGATAAAGAGAACGAGCAAACCGCATCGAAGTGTTCCTAAGACATTTTGCAACATTTAAATGTAGTTTAATTTAAGATTGCTTGTCTTGAATAAAATAAGTTTGTTTTTCCTTCCCTATTGCTCTTTTTGTGTCACTTTCCCATAATTTGTCTTTACATATGTCTTTTTTCTTTATATTGTTTATAACGCCAGTGGCCTTGTGGTTGGAGCGTCTGACCATAGGCTATGAGGTTATTAGATTAAATTCCAGGGCCTCATTGCGGGAACTCTTTTGTGAGATTTGAAGATTAATATGTGTCTTCCGATGTGAGGAGAGGATACGTTCTTGTAATAGAGAGCATTCCGTGGCAAACCATCACGGAGGAGCTTGTTGACACCCAACCAGCCACAAGGAGTTCCTAAAGTTTGACAGTACAAGAAGCCCTTTCTGACATGCTACCTCGAACGGTGCTAAGCCATTCAGCATGCTTTCTTCAAGACCCATGGGCATTATCGGGGAGCAACAACCAGGGTTTGAAATCCTGTGTGAAACGGTGCAGCTGTACTTTGAGGCAGTGATAGGGACCGCTGCGCCACTCTGGAGACCCATGCTTCCCTCTCCCTCATCCAACCCCAGACCCCTCCTCTTTGTCCCTGTTTCACCTCTCCTTCTCTGCCCTTCTCTTTCTCTCATTCCAGTCCTCTTCCTGCTGCCACCTCTCTTTCTGCACTCTCTCTGACCCCGTCCTGCCAGGATGGACACAACAGAAATATTCTCTAATAAGCCTCACATGCCTTCTGCTTTGTTCTGGTCAGAGTTCAGTAGTTCGACCTGTATATTTCCTGAATGTGTGTGTGTATAAAAAAAAAAAAGGAAGAGAAAGTGACCTGAATTTTTGTCACACACACTCCTCCCTTTCCTCCTCCCCACCCCCGGCCCTGTATATCTGACCCCATGAACGAGTGATTGGTTGTGTGACTACCTTCGATAGATTTGTCCTTGGTTGCCTCTGTTTAGGCATTTCCGCTGTGACCCACCTCATCTTGTAAGTTCTACACTGATCTTCAGACTAAACTCTTAACTGTTTTTCTAACTTGGGAAGTATCCTGTGATTATGTCCCAATAAACCTGGTAGTTTGGGGTCCTCAATGCTGATTGGCTGAAAGCTGTGGGACCGTAACCATGGGTACATATAAAAGAAATGCATTTAAATTTCCTAATTACATTAGTGTCCAGTTTAAAATAGTTATAAAGGGGTGACAGAGCAGCCTAGAGGTCAAGGGTGTTAGTGCACTAAAGGTGGCTGGTTCTTATCCCTTATGCTGTTGTTCTGTTCCTCAACAAGACACCCAGAGGGGTTTAGGATATATGTCTAACAGGAGAAGGGCTGGATCCAGGCGAATGGTGTGGATACAACCCTCCTATTTGACATAGCTGTGCCGGTGGGGCGGCGTTTACGTATCAAATCAAACTGTGTTTGTCGTATGCTTCATATACAGCAGTATAACAAAAAGTCTGAGTAAAAAAACAAACAATACTGAACATGTAAAAACCGTAACAATGAATATTTACGCAATTAAAAATGGAATACGTCTAATGTAATGACTGATGCCATAACTAATATTCCAGGGGGTACCAGAGCCGGGTTGATAAGGGGTGTGAGGTAGTTGAGGTTTATTTACAGGTTTAGATGTGGGTCATGTTACTAGGCAACAGGATGGATAATAAATAGTAGCAGTAGCATATGAGATAATGCTGTATAGATTCCAGTATGTGCGTGTGATGTTAGTACTAAAGGTTAGCACATAAAGGGCACCATGTGCATAGCAACTGAGTCATACTTTTTTAGTCATGTTCAACAGCCTTATGTCTTCGGTTGTTGCTGTACACTGCAAAAATGTTAAAAAAAGTTAAAAAAATAAATAAAAAAAGGCTTGAAATTGGAATTAAGTAATGTAATTAAGCAGTTCAATCTGCCAGTGGAGTGAGAAAAGATTTGCTTTTTTTTCCAGGCACACTCAACCAGTTCACCCACTCTGCGTCTCATAAAGACACAGTGGTTGGAACCAAAAATCTCCAGTCTGCTGTCCATTTCTCAGGTTTTTTTGGTCCAAGCAAGTCTCTTATTACGCTGCTCAAAAAAATTAAGGGAACACTTGAAACACACATCGGGTCTCGATGAAGGAAATATATTAAAGATCAAAATCTTTACTGTACATCGTTTAAATCGTTGAGAACAAAATCACGTAACGATGGTCGATGGAAACCAAAATCGCCAACCGATTAAAGGCTGGATTCAAACTCACACTGAAAATCAAAGTAAACAATTGAAATCACAGGCTATTCCAACTTGTGTGAATTTCTGCACAGCAACTCATTATGTGACTCAGTAGTATGTATGGCCCCCACATGCCTGTATGCACTCCCGACAACGTCTGGGCATGCTCTTGATGAGACGCGGTTGGTGTCCTGGGGGATCTCCTCCCAGACCTGGATCAGGGCATCAGTGAGCTCCTGGACAGTCTGTGGCGCTACTTGGCAGTGTCGGATGCACCGATACATAACGTCCCAGAGGTTCTCAATTGGATACAGGTCTGGGGAACGTGAGGGCCAGTCAATGGCATCAATGCCTTCGTCATCCAGGAACTGCCTACGCTGTGACCACATGAGGCCGGGCATTGTCCTGCACCAGGAGGAACCCAGGTTTTTGTGACTTCTCTTGAAGAAACGTTCAAAGTTGTTGTAACTTTCCGGATTGACTGACCTTCATGTTTTAAAGTAAGGATGGACTTGTTTTTCTGCTTATTTGTGCTGTTCTTGACATAATATGGACTACTATTGTACAGACAATGATATTCTCTATATCCACCCTACTGATTGGTGCAAACGCATTAAGAAGGAAAGAAATTCCACAAATTAACTTATAACAGGACACCAGTTAATTGAAATGCATTCCAGTTAACAGTTAAATGCATTCCAGTTGACGTTGGGTGAAAACACTGAGTGTGGAAAGCTGTCATCAATGCAAAGGGTGGCTACTTTGATGAATCTACGATATGAAATGTGTTCTGATCTGGTTAACTCTTTTTTTGGTTGACACTGTGTTATTTCATAGATTTGATATCTTCGCTATTATTCTGTAATGTGGAAAATATTATAACTAAAATACCCTTGAATGAGTAGGTATGACCAAACTTTTTACTGGAACAGTATATACCACACATACTGAAGAGTTTGTATACAAAAGCAGAGGCTTCAGGTGTGTTTTTTTACTTTTTTGTTTGTTTGGTAGGTGGGTTTAGCTATTGGAAGTGCATAAGTCAGTTTGCATTTACTTGTAATCTCCTTACACTTGCTTTAGACACTCTCAGTACTTTCCCACCATAAACCACCCTGCACTAGCTAGTACTATACTGATATCTTTCGTTTAGAGAAGACGAGGAGGAGACAAGTTGTTATCGTTTATAAGCAGGATTCTACACAATGCCCCTTTAAAGTAACATTCTGTTAGTTTCTCTCTATTATGACATCTTATTAGATATATCTTTATACATAAGTATAGCAGTCAAACATATGATGTACAGTATATGTGGCCTAGGGTGGTCTAGCTCAGTGGTTCCCAACCAGGGGTACTAGGACCCCTGGGGGTTCTTGGCCTCTCCACAGGGGGTACTTGAAAACACTCATGACACTATAGACTTACTTGTGAAATTAACACGAGGGGGTAATTCGGGGTACTCCAAGCAGTGCAGAATTTTTGGGGGTACAGTAACTGAAAAAGTTTGGCCACTGGTCTAGCTGACCAAGCCGCTGTCTCCAGCACATGTGGATACAGTTGATTAATAAATGTATACACAGAATTTCTCCTGGAGCCATTTCACTACTAAAGTGCTTAATGATGATTTCAATCAGATCAAATACATGGGACGGCAGGGGGTAGAGGAGAGGTTTGAGGACTGCCTCCGGGGTGGGAATGTCACATGCAATTCTTAGTATGTCCACTAGAGCGCAGTAAAACACAGAAAATAGAAAAAACTAATTTTGCTGACGCTCCACAGAGGGTACAATGGGCTGTATGCAGATGTAGGCAACTTTAGTACTGTAGGGCTGTAACATTTCTGTTTTGTGTTTCCACCTACTAGTTAATTTCACTCTCCTTTTGTGCCAGGTCTCAACTAGTTCCCAATTAGCAGAGGGTGAAGACAGAAGTGTTTCAGCCCTCCAGGAGCAGAATTCACTACACCTGGTTTATAGTCTAACAACGCCCCTGGTTAGTTTCACTCTTAGTTCTTGACATAATGGATTACAGAGGAGCAGGAGATGTGTTTGAGGGAGAAAGAATGGGGGGAGGGCAGGAAGAGAGGAAGAGCGAGAGAGAAAGCACTCACCCCATTAGGCGATGGGGTCAGTGAGAAAGACAGAGATGGGGACGAAGGAATGGTACGTGAGAAATATAGAAAGAGGGATGCCTTTTCTCCAAGGGTTCAGTTTTCTCTTTAGAGCAGGAGGTGTGTGTGTGTGTGTGCGCGTGCGTGCGTGCATGTGCGAGCGTGCGTGCGTGAGACATAGCGTGTGTGGGGCCTGGTGTTATCTTGGCTATAGCTTAATAATGGCTGAGTTTTGGAACATTATAAGTGCGTGTGTGTGCATAAAGTATGTGTGTGGTCGGGTATACACAAGCGTGTGTGAATATATATGTGTACACGTGTCTGAGAGTATGTATGTCTGTGTGTCTGCGCGTGTCCCCTCAGGCGCCGGTAGTGTTTATAGAGCTATGGATAATGAAAGAGAGGAGACTGTGGCTTGGACAGCGTGTGTGTGTGTGCGTGCGTGTGCGTGCATGCGTGCTACGGATGGAACAGTCTCCTATAACTAACACGACCCACGCTCTGGAGAGAGGGAGAGAGAAACGGATGGGGCTACGAAAGAGTGGTGAGTTTATATGGAAGGGGGGAAGAGAGAAGGAAAGATGAAAATGAAGGTCTGACAGAAGGAGAGAGAGAAGGAAAGGAGAGAAGGGTAATCTGGACAGACTGAGCGACAGTGCGAAGTGCCAGGGAAGGAGACTTCGGGGGTGGTGGGTGGAAGTGACAGAACCGCAAAGGAGGAGACTAACGGAGGGTGGGGAGAGCAAAGAGGGAGTGGGAGGGAAGGAAAAATTTAGGGTAGGGGAGCCAAGAGGAGAGAGGGCTAGAAGGAGAGAGAGATAGGAGGAGGGAGGGATGGAATGAAACTCCCTACAGGCTCAGAGGGTCGGACAGAGAGACAGAGGGGCAGACAGGACTGGAACACTGTTTAGATCTGTTATAGAAGTGTTTTTTGCCTGTGAATCTATTTTCATTCAATTTTTCTGAATCCCCACAATGTTAAATGTTATGTATTCCAAAGCTTACTTGCTTAATTGGTGCTATGAAATTAATTGAGAAAGTGTATTATTTGTTATAAGAATAGTACGTACAAGACAAACCCACCTGGGGAAGCTTCTTGTTTGAGAAACACTGCTATTAGCAATCAACCCCACTCTTTTCTGTAGCACTTCCCCCAAGGAAATAATTATATTTAAGAAAGTGATAATTACAGTCATTACATCTCTATCTCTCTATGCTTCTTTCTTAGTCTCTGTATGTCTCTATCTCCTTCCCTTCAGTCGCCCTCTCCTCTCTTTACAAGCTAGCTATAGAGAGACTGGTGATGCATTTAAACAGCCCATGGCATTCCCTGACGTTTGTATTTGTGAAGGAAGCGCTATATGAAAAGAACCTGAAACCTGCTTGTTTCGCTACTTTAATACCAGCTGGGTGCGCATGAGTGTATGTGCCTTCGCAGTACGACCACCGCTTATCCCTCCCGACTGAGAGAGAGGTATTATTCATCCCACTAGGTGGCCACTCAGATTTCTTACATGCCAAACATTTTTTTGGCACTAATTACACTGAAAACAGATGAGCATAAGATGTAATGTTTCAGAAGAAAGATGTATTAGTAAAATTAATAATGTGGTTGGCCTATATGGTTTTATGGAATTATATGAGGTTTTGAAAGCATTTGAACCAAAATATGAAATGCAATTGTTGAACTGGCCCTCTGGCAAAATTACTTGTTTTAGGCTTAGTTGAAACACATAGTCTTCATTTTGACAGTTTTCATACTGTGCAAAAGTGCACTGTGATTTTGGTATAAGTGGCAAAACCAGATCTTTTTTGGCCCTTTTGGTTTAACTCTGCTATTGATATTTGTCACATAGAGGCTCATTGCAAAGCCATGCAAGGGAGGGGTGATGTTTTTTCACCCCTTCTTGGCACCAATTAATGTTAATCCCTTTAACACTGTAATGTTATCCACTTTCCAATTGAATATTTATTAACAATTCCACCCACCCAGAACTTTTCACTTGATTTAATTTTTTTTAAATAAAGGGTGGAGCAAAGGCTGAAATTGGTTAGAGAGAGACCCCATGTGTGGAACATTACTGTGGTAACTCAGGTTTGTATTATCTAGACCAGTGGTTCCCAACCTTTTTCAGTAACTGTACCACAAACAGAAATTTGCTCTGCTTGGTGTACCCCTGATGTACCCCCTTATGTTAATTTCACTAGTAAGCCTATGGTGTCATGAGTGTTTTCAAGTACCCCCTTTGGGGAGGCCAAGTACCCCCAGGGGTCCTAGTACCCCTGGTTGGGAACCACTGATCTAGACCACCCTAGGCCACATATACTGTACATCATATGTTTATCATATGTCTATCTTTGCTAACGTTACCAGTTGCAGTTTTAAACAAAATTAAAAAAAAAAACACCCAAGTATGTAAACAAAATTATGTAAATAGTCAAGAAACATGAGGACTAAGTCTGACTGGTAGAGGTTTGGGTAAATATTTTCTATTTTTGGCTTAACATACTCAACTCATTGTTGTTTGATCTTGAGTTGACTAGTAATCAATGCTACTGGGATTTGCTAGCAACAACCAACAGCTGATACCTGTAAAATATAAGTTCTTAAAACTCAACTATGTTTATGTTTATTCTGTAGTTCAATTCCAATTCATTCATTCAATAAAATATTTTTTTTTATAAAACCACCAATACATAAACATGATAACACTCCCTGATCACTTGCATTGATTTTTGGTTTGGGGTTAGGAGCCATCTAACTTCAAGCAAAAGAGGTTTAAATTTTGCTTTAAAAAATACTTCAACATAAACCTGTAAAATGGCTAACTTTTGCTAAAAACCTTTGTATGGCTTTTGGTACAGCCTATGTTTGTTAAAAAACATCTACACTGACATGCCAACAAAAGGATGATGTGTGTCGCTCAAGCGAGTTGTGTTGTCATTATATGCCTTCCCAACTAGTTGATGATGTCTAGCTGGCAGCAGCTAGTTCAAACTTGTAAAAGAAAGTCATGTTTATTAGAATGGGTGAAGGAGAAATAACTTGTAGTGTTAGTTAATATAGTATAGTATCGGTCACCTTTTTCGTAAAAGAATTTTAGAGAATGGACACATTTTTTGAAGGAGAGTGGACATCATCCCTTAGATTTAGTTCTGTCACGAGAAATAGATATTGTAGATCTAATTTTCCCCATAATCCTGGAATATCGGATCACTGTCTTATTACATTTACCGTTAAAACAAGAAACTTGCACCCCAAACAAAGACTTTCAAAAGCCATAATATAAATTCTCTGACCACAAATAGATTTCTTGATATTCTTCCAGGCTCGCTCATCGATGACAGAGTAAATAAATCCGCAAACGACCTAATCGAGGACCTAAACTCAACACTGAAATATTTTAGATATGGTTGCACCACTAAAAACAAAAGAATACGCAACTGGCTCCCTGGTACACAGACAATACTAGAGCACTCAAGCAAGCCTCCAGAAAATTGTTGCGAAAGTAGCGCTCCACCAAGTTGAAAGTATTCAGACTAGCTTGGATAGACAGTACACTAGAATACCGAAAAGCACTCACATTTGCTCGATCAGCTTATTTCTCCAACCTGATTGAGGTGAACAAAAACAATCCAAATTTCTCTTTGATACAGTTGCAAAGTTAACAAAAAAGCAATGCTCAACAAGTGAAGTGGGTCTTCACTTCAACAGTAATGAATACATGAACTTCTTTGATGAAAAGATCACCATTGGAAAGCAAATAACTGACTCCTCCTTAAATAGGTATATTCCCCAAAATTGCAATTTTCCTGAGAATGACCCGAACCTCTCTGACCTAGTGTCAGTGGGGACACTTGAATTTTTTGATCTTGTATCGCTCAACACGTTCACTACGTTAGTAATGAGTTCTAAACCCACAAATTGCCAACTAGACCTGATTCCAACAAAACTACTTAAGGAGCTATTTCTGGTGCTAGGTCAGCCACTGTTGAACATAATAAATTGCTCCTTATCCTCCGGATGTTTACCAAACTCACTAAAAATAGCGGAAATTATGCATCTTCTAAAAAAAACCTAATCTGGACCCAGACATATTAAACAATTATAGGCCAATATCGAACCTCCCGTTCCTCTCAAAAATCTTAGAAAGGTGTGTGTCCCAACAACTGAATGCCTTCCTGAAGACAAATAACATTTATGAAATGCTCCAGTCCGGTTTCAGAACCCATCATAGCACAGAGACTGCACTCGTGAAGGTAACAAAGGACCTTCTAATGGCCTCCGACAAAGGTTCCGTATCCTGCTGCTTCTTGATCTTAGTGCTGCCTTTGACACTATTGATCACTCCCTTCTCTTAGAGAGACTGGAAACCCACATTGGGCTACGTGGTCATGTTCTAGCCTGGTTTAAATCTTATTTATCTAAAAGTTATCAGTTTGTTTCGTATGTGTGGATGGCATATCCTCTGACAAATCAAAGGTATGTTTTGGTGTTCCTCAAGGTTCTGTTTTGGGCCCATTATTGTTCTCACTATATATGCTGCCTCTGGGTGATGTCATCCGGAATCACAATGTCAATTTTCACTGTTATGCTGATGACGCACAGTTGTATATTTTGATGAAGCATGGAGAAGCCCCAAAATTAGCTACCTTGGAAGCATGCATTTCAGATATTAGGAAGTGGATGACAGAGAATGTCTTGCTTTTAAACTCAAGAAAAACAGAAATGCTCATTTTAAGACCCCAGAAACAGAGTTTTATTGGCAGATCTCACTGCGAACCTCAACGGCTGTATGGTCTTATCCCAAAAAACTGTAAGAAACCTCGGCGTTACCCTCGACCCTGACTTCTCCTTTGATGAACATATAAAATATATCTCGAGTTGCTTATTTTGTTCTTTGGAACATTGCAAAAATCAGAAACCTTTTATCAAAAATGGATGCAGAAAAAGTAATCCATGCATTTGTTACTTCTAGATTAGATTACTGCAATGCTCTTCTCTCCGGTTCCCATGATAAATCAATAAACTTCAACATGGCTGCTAGAATCCTAACTAGAACTAAAGAATTTGAACACATTACTCCAGTACTAGCGTCTTTACACTGGCTGCCTGTTAGGGTTAGGACTGATTTAAGGTTTTATTGTTAACCTATAAAGCAATACATGGACTTGCTCCTACTTATCTCGCTGAAATGATCCAGCCATACATACCTACAGATAACCTTAGATCGCAAGATGCAGGCCTTCTAATTGTACCTAGAATTTCTCAACAAACAGCCAGAGGCAGGGCCTTCTCTCACAGAGCTCCACTACTGTGGAATGATCTGCCATCTAAGGTTCGATGTGCAGATTCGGTGTAAACTTTCAAGTGTATACTAAAGACTCATCTCTTCAGCATGGTCTAGGATTAAGTGCAGTCTGGCCCAGGGGTGTGAAGGTGACCGGAAAGGCTTGATACTGTCCACCCTTGCTGTCTTGCTATGAGGGCTCTCATCGCCACTGGGATGCCCTCCCTCCAGTGCCATTCAGGGGCAGAGTCACTGGCTTGTTGTTGTCTCTCTGTTGCGCCCATCGTGCAATTGGGCTGTACTCTGCTGGCAATACTTGGTCCTCATTTCAGGGTGGTTGCGGTTGGTGGGTGTCCCTTTGGTTGATGCTTGGCAATGTGGGTGGATTGATTTCCTGCCTGTTGGGCCCTGACCGGGGCTTCCCCAGGATAGGGCCACAGTGTTACTGGACCCCCTGTCTCAGCCCCAAGGTCTTGCGCTGCTATATTATTGTGCCTGGGAAGTAGGGTCAGTTCTCCTTCTCCACTGTAAATCCTTGTAGATCTAAGGAATGCACTTTCTAAATTTTCCCTGTCTCCTGCCCTGTTTAAACTTAGGAGGACATGAGGTCTTGGCCCACACCTGTGGAGTTCCAGGCTTGAAATACTTGTTGCTGTCCCTGTCCAAAGTCCTCCTGGTTGTCTTGCAGATCAAGACGATACCTGACGATTTCAGCTGCCACTCTGCTGGGAGTTTTTCCTAGCCACTGAAATTCAACACTGTTGTTGTTTGCTCCTTGGGGTTTCAGGCTGGGTGTTTTGTAAAAGCACTTTGTGATAACTGCTGTTGTAAAAAGGGCTTCATAAATAAATTTGATTAATTGATGCACTCCTCTCTCCCCCAACACTTGTATTGACAGTTGGATTTTATCCAGTGGAGTGTTACTGCGGGACCACTGATTTGGTTTAACTTGGGTACTTGTCATCACACCCCTCCCAACTTCTGTGATGCCGCAGCCTGCCAGGTGTTCAGTCTTCCCAAGTTCTGCCATACAACCCTGCCCCTCCGCTCACTCCACCAGGTGTCCCCTACATGACCATGGTGCTGGTCTATAGAGCTGACTGTTGCTTTCCTCTGGGAAACAGTCTATCCCTGTCGCTGGCGGTTGCTGACGTGGCCAATTGTTTCATCCCAGTTAATTCATGTTTGAGTTAGATAACATGTAACATTGTGGAACGAATAGTAACCATCTGGATGGCACTGTGACACAGTCTACTGCTGATTAAGGGTGAGGTTTATTTTCTGCGTTTCAAATTGCGGCAGGAGTGTTAAGCTTTAAGCATCGTTGGGCTCAGTAGGACAAGCGACAGTAGTGACTGAATGAACCAGATAGTTTTGTCCCCACTTGACTCAGCTGTTCAACCTCAACTTTGTTGGCCACACATGTCAATATACATTTATACTTACCTTTGAAGGGGAATTATGTCAAATGTTTGGATGGCAATACAATAAAATGTCCCTAATATATGCTGTAAATGCTGAATGACAGTGTTTCACAACGTTTACTCATCAGATATTATTTTGGGTTCATACAAAAGTTATTTATATTGGTCAATTCCTATAGGTCAACAGAAGGCACATTATATTTGGTTAGCAAATGGAAAAGTGGTACTTTGTCTTCCACTAGAGACAATCATCTCTCATCAAATGAGCATTTACAGACGGACTGTGCAGCATTTGCAGAGTTTTATGAAACAAGCACCAAATGGTCTATGGAATCATTGCCCCATTAAAATTCCTTTATTTTTTAAAATGTATTTACAAAAATATAGTTTTTCATATTTTGTAAGCTCGTTGACCAAAAGTGAAAAGTAAAGCTGCTGTGATCGAGATGTTGCTGTATTTCTGCTAACTTCCGCAAGCAGTAGTGAATGCATACACCTCCATCGGTTTTCGTACTGATCCCCCATGTGAAACAAACCAACAACCCTGGCATTGGAAGTCCCAGGCTCTTACCGAGTGAGCTATGCGGGACACGCATGCAGGAAAACACTGTCCCTATTCACTTTCAACGAAAGCAACGCAGTGGGCAAAGGACCTTTTACATTTTAGTCATTCAGCAGACAGTCTTATTCACTGGGACATACAGTATGTGCGTACATTTCAAAAGCGCTAGGTGAAACAACCACACAATATAGTAGTAGGTGCATTCTAATCAATAGATTAGTTATCAGCAAAGGTCAGTGCTGGAAAGAAGACCATACTAATAAACATTAAAGATAATATGAAGAGATTACAAAAGGACAACAGAGACGGTAGCAGTGGAACTGTTTTTAGGCACTTCAGGTGAGTTTTCAGATGTTTTCTGAAGATGGGCAGAGGTTTGATAGCTCGGAACGGTGGCACAAGCAGAGCTAAATAACCTTAAGAACTGTGTTGGAGCTAGACCAATTATCTATTTAATGTGGAAAGGAATTGTTGGTTGGTAAATTAGAATGTTCTAGACCAGCCCAAGTGGCCTGGGTTGGTATAAGCTGCTTACTTGGGTGCACATGTACAGTTGCAACATTGGTTTGAATCTGGTCCACTGCTCTTTCAGCTAAAACTCTGCTCTTTATCTTTTCCCACTGTCTTTATTCAAGAAAGCCTAAAATAAGTATACAGTATATATATACAGTATGTGCTTTTCCCATTAGTTATTGCTGGCACCGCACTGAGGCTAAAACGAATGGAAACACTGCACCTCTCTCTTTCCATTCATCCATTTCTCCTTCCATTCCTCTCTCCTGTTTCCCTCCTGCTGAGTAAGGATTACAGTGTGAGCAATGTACCAGGTGCAGGTGTGACCGTGGGGGTGGGGGGGGGGGGTAACACACTCCTGCTCCAACCAGACCCCACCCACTGGGATATTGCTGGAGTTTAAGGACCCTCAGTCTCTTATAATGGTTCTTTTTGTCATGTGTGATGCTATACATGTTATTCTGTCCATCTTTTGCTCTGCCTCCATCTCTGTCTCTCTGTCATTTTCATTCTGTCTTTCTCTTGGCATGTTAGCTTTTATTTTATTTAACCAGGTATGTCAATTGAGATCCAGTTTACATGTTCATGGACAACCTGGCAAAAGCCATTCAATTTCAGTTCAGTACAGGTAAACATAAAACTCAAAGAATGTAAACGCATACAAATAACTACTATATAGAAAGAGTTTGCTGAATAAACATTACACTAAATGCAGCAGGACACATAC
Organism: Esox masquinongy; assembly: GCA_016801175.1. NCBI lineage: Eukaryota > Metazoa > Chordata > Actinopteri > Esociformes > Esocidae > Esox > Esox masquinongy. The sequence goes on from JACXGI010007536.1 coordinate 14,135, forward strand.
AGATAAGTTTGTCGGATTCTGTATTCCTGCTATTTTTATTTTTAAAGTGTGTTAATTAAGGGTTAAATTGGGCTCTACTACATTGTCAACCTTTCTGAGATTACTAGTACTGAATTCTGCCTGCCAGTCCATGATAGTTCAGGGGGATTTGTTTGGGAGGATTTTCTGGTGTTTGGGGGCACAGCTGGCAGCAGATGGGTTTATAGACCATGTCTGGTATTTGGCCATGCTAGCTATTAAGCACTACACTGCTGTTGCGGACCTACCCATGATACTCATATCATCTCTCTGTCTGTCTCTCTGTCTCTCTGTCTCTGTCTGTCTCTCTGTCTGTATGTCGCTCCAGTCATCCCTCTATCCCTGCTTAAATTTCCTCTCATCTGTTTCTCTTTACACATGTCAAAGTTGATTTTCTTTAATCTGGCATTTTCGGTTGCCTGCCTTTGTTTATTTCGTTAAGAGGGAGAGTGAGACTACCTAATCCTGGAGAGCTGTTTTCACACGCAGGAAGAAACAGGCAGCACTCTGAGAATAGGCAGATGAACTCAGTGGTCTCCTAACCATATGCAGTGAATACATTACCTATTTAGAGGAACATATTGATATGTCTACTGTGTTTTCACTGCACAGAAAAATGAAAAAGGAAAACTTCTTAGAAACTGACAACATGGCAACTTATTTGCAGAATCAAGCTGAATATCACAACATAGAATGTTTCTATATCAAAACAACATGCACAGCTTAGGCTACAGAATATCATGAGAGTTATATTTGATACCGAATTCCCTAACGTAAGTGAGTGAAGCATTGATGGATTTCAATGCATGATAGATATAATTCACTAATATATTGTTTGTTAGTCAAATACATATTGCCGATATTGTAAATCAAAGACTGGTGCATAGCTTGTAGCATTTGGAATGAAGAACTAAATAATGAATGTTCTAAAATGTTTGGCAAAATAAAAGCAAGATTAGGAATGTCAATACATTCTATCGAGCTAGGGCAGTGATCACAAGTTACACAACCTGCCTAATATACAAGGTTTGTAGCAATTTGATTAGTAAGCTAAAAACACAGAGGCTAGCTAGCTAGAGTGAGGATGTCATGAAGTTACACAAGTTAGTAAGTGGCCATATTCCCCAGAACTGTTTTTTTTGGTCACTACATCTAGAGATGCAGATAATTTTGTTAGCTCACCCGAATTCTCTTTTTTAGCTAGTCATGCTGTGCTTGACCAATGCTAACTGTGATACATAGTTACCATATGGCAATACTGTACATTTGCCATTGATCAAATGGGCATCATACATGGGTTGGCACAGAAGCTGCTGGAGTGAAATACAGCATGGAACAGTTTGAAAGGGTTTACCTACACTTTCCATCATTAGATTTGTGTTAATCTTATTCTTGCTAACATTAGTTAATTGTATTCGATGAAGTACACTGAAGGTGAATATTTGGCTGATCTGGAATTACTGCTTCCTCAACACACAGTTCATCTCAAAGTGAATTTTTAATGCTCATGTGTCAAATAGCTAAATGCAGATAGGCCTACTGTGGCATTGATTGACAATGGCGCACTGGGCATGGAGAAAAAGTATTTTTATTAGTATAGTATACAGAAGTATTTCTATTTGTTTTATTTACTACAGTGTCTATTTTTCATCCAAAAGTACAGCAGCTTTTATTTACATTGCAATGGAAATAGAATTTTCAGAAATGCATTTGTACTTGCTTGCTTGCCTGTCAAATAATGTATAGCAACCAATTTTAATGCACTTTCGAAAATATGGTCCGTTCAACATGGACTCGGGACAATTTGCACTGATTATTTCCATACGACTGTGACACTTCAGTATGATACAGCATATTATATTTAAGTAGTGCAGAACATTGTTCCCGTGGAAACATTCTGTATGAATTTGCAAATTCCTGCTGGAGTTCTGGGTTCGATACGTATCTCCAATCTTCAACAGTGTAAATGCTTCAGTGTAGTTAACATTTTGAATGGAATATCACAGTCGTACTGTGGCATTCGAACTGTATGTTGTCATCTATAACATGTTGAGGAGGTATAGGACGTTGTTAGGATAATTTACGTAAAAGGTTTGGAGAGCCTACATGACAACTGTTAAGTTGTCTTAGTCTTTCATGTTACGTTTGGATAAACGTTTATGGGAGGTGCTAGAATGTACTGACACGACTCGAACATGCAACCTTTGGATTTCTAAAATAACCGCAAATTGTGGCGGAGAAGAGTGACTACAATGTAAATTTAGAGAGTAGGGACTTACGCCGCACCCATTTTCCCTGACCAACCTTCTCACTCTAAAGTAACAGCACCATATGTAGGTTGAAAATGTCGGAAAGGAGCTCGGAAACACTTGGTGTTTCGTATAATTTGAAGGTCTGGCTCACATGTGCCGCAACAGTGTTAGCCCCTTGAGCTAAAGTCTTAGCATTTGAATTCAGGTCTTCAGGTGTCATAACTCCGTGTGCACGGTTCACAAAGCCTCCTCTGTCATGTGTCCATTTGTTTGTGTCCATTTGCCTCTCCGATTCCTCTTGGATAACTTCAGGTTAGGGGGGGATTTTAAGGGCCTCTTTACAGCTTTCTTCTCTCACCTCCTCCTCTCGTTCCCCTTTCCCCTCCCTGCCCTCTTGCTAATCCCCCGTTCTCAATACTGTCAAGAAATGGCTCTCAGGATTGGAGGGAGAGGGAGGGGGACAAAAAGAGAGAGGGAGAATGACGGAAAGAGATGAAAAGAGAAATGGAGCGAGGGATGAAAGACAAAGAGAACAGGCGTTCTTCTTCAAGCTGTGTCCCCCGGGGGATTACTAAAAGTCTGGCTTGAGTTAGTGAACCAGAGAGGGAGGGACTCTACCCTCTAACACTCCCTCCCCTTCCTCTCGTCTTAGTTTTACCCTCAGAATTCTCCCCCCCTTCCTTGTCTAAGCCCCCAAAACTCAGCCTCCCCTCCTCCGTTCTCCCCTTCCCTTCATTCTGCTGTTGGACAAACAGAGACGCACCTCTATCCCTCTCAATACCTCCTTCTCACCCATCGCTCTTTAACAGCTGTTACTTGGTTCACTGCGGAACTGCACTACTAAGCGACACTCAGGTAGGTGGAGACAGGTAGCATGCCTTAGCAACAACCTCTTTCTACCCCTTCTCTTTCTCGTTCTCTCTCTCCCTCCCTCCCTTGACAAGGTGACTCCACTTCTCCACAGTTCTTCTCAGACCTGCTGCTTTGGACCAAAGCCAGCGGAGATATTGGTTAGTGGTGACGCATAGGACCCATTCAAGACGGATTGATCGTTCCCCTTGTGATGTATGTACTGTGCCATACATTGCTTATTATTGCATCCCAAATGTCTCCTTATTGCTTATATAATGCACTACTTCAAGCAGGGCCCCTTTGACTGATTATAAGACTCTGGCCAAGAAGGGTGGCAGCTTGTGAATAGGGGATAGGTATGACTATACTAATTTTGGAGTGCAGTTCGGCTGAAGGGATTAGGAAGTAGACTGACTTGAATAGTGGCCTAAGATGTGATGGTGTAGCTAGAGCAAACAGTTTATCTTTGGAAACTTTGCGGGTTCTAGTCTTAGCTGAGACTTTTGTACCTGCAAGTGACATTTTCACAATGAATGCCAGTTGTGGAATGGGTGGTGTGTGTGTTTGGGTGAGGAGTGTGGAGATTTTTGTAATTTTGTGCGTGGGGATTTTTATTGATGCAGAATTTTGATGTTTGCTTCCTTGTACTGTTTTACACTTGGTTGTTTCACAGCTTCCACCAAAAGTTATGAAATGTATGTTCCTTTTGTTTATTGTTTGGTTAAAGTACTCTTGGGTGAAAAGGCGATTTGTAATGTAACTATGCTCTTTATTGGTATTCAGTTTCAATAATCCATAGTTTATAATGCTCTTACGTATTCTTAAAGATCTTCCAGATTTTGTAGAATGTTTCTTTTTGAAAATCAATATTACAATTGCAAATACAGTGAAGTATCAAAACTAAACAGAAAACCCAGAAAATGAGCAAAATGTTTCTTTACCGCCAAATTTGAGCAGGAGATTTGTGATGTCAGCGTCCTCACTCCTTTCCTAAGGTAAAATAGAGGAGTGGTAGGGAACATGAGGAAAGGCCCCCACTGCCACTATGTTGTCATACTTGGACTTACCAATGATTTAGCATATACCTATGATTTAGCATATACCTATGATTTGTTATTTGTCATGTAAATCAGGTGTTAAATGAGCTGTCTAGGAGACTAGGACTTTAAGTTTTAAAGTTAGGTAGTTCCCTAGCTCTTAAATTTGATCCAGGCTGTTTATCCCATAGTTACAGCCTTCGGTACAATGTGGGTTTATAGGATTTTCATGGTCAGGAAGAATGTGTTTGAGAGAGCAGACTTGGCACTGTGAGATGGGTATCAGACTACACACACTGCCTGAGGAGTGTGTGTTTCTGTGAGAGAGAGAGAGAGATGGAGTGATAGAGAGAGACTATATGTTAACCCAAGCGATAGTTTCTTGGCTCTGTTAAACTCTTTCTCTGTGTCTCTGTGAGATTCCTAAACTTGGGGAATTGAAGCGCTGTAGCAGGTGGCCTTCACGCTACCCACTCACTGCCCTATTTCACCCCAACAGCTGGTATAACCCCTGTTGAGATTTGCCCCTCTTCACACCTTGGAACAAGTAACCTCCTCCCCCTCCATCATCGACAGTCTGCACTTCAGTTTTCTTTCAAAAAGAGATTTCAAAATCTCTTTATTTATCCTAATCTAAATCTCCGTCTTAGAATGTTACCCATCTGCCCTAATCTCCAGAACCCACCCCCCCCCACCCCACCAACCCTATGTCCTTGTTCTTGTTAAGCTGTCGGCAAACGGATTTGACTCAGGAAACCATGAGAATCTAAAGGGGTTCTAAAACAGATTGACTGATATTGGGTTTCAGAGTGGTCCTAAAGTAGTTTGAAGAGGTTCTGAAGTATTGTATGGGTTTTGTTGTGTTCATCCTATGACTCCAGATTAATTCCTGGGTCCTGTCAGCGTCTCCCATTCAAAGGGCCAATCAGAAAAACAACAACTCTTACATGAGGTCATCAACCCGAGACCCATTCCCCCTGGTCAGATGCCCTCAGTGGCACTTACCACAGTAAGAGTGTGGGAATGCTATTCAACACAATGCACACACAATGTGGAGGTTTGGCAGATTTCAGGGAGCTCTTGAGCCAGGCCCATATGGTTTTAGTTTAAACAAAATGCTTTTGGTACTACTGTACGTTACAGCTAAATTATGTAAATGTACACTATATAGGGAATAGGGCACCATTTGCAAGTTTTATGAAGGCCCTTTAAAAGCAAATAGAGAAATTAAAGAGCATGATGGAGTAGAACCAAATGCCCTGACAGAGGAAGAATTATTATCTCATTTCATTAAAAGAAAAAATACAATTAAGTTATGTCCCATTATGCAGCCTATTCCCCGTGGGCTCCTGTCAGAAGTGGTGCAGTGAGGGGAAGTCGGGTGCTGATTGGGACTCAGATTCTGTGTGTAATTTAGCTTGATAAACAGAACAGCTTCTTCTGTGGCGTCAGTGCAGCCTGTAGCGCTTCTGTTTTAAGCCTTATTAAAGAAGAGGGACTTAAACGGATGCTCTAAAAACGAGGGGAAAGGCAGTCTGTGGTGGTCCAGGAGTCTAATCCGCTGACCACTGCACCTGAGACAGCAAGGGTTTAAATTATCCTTTGGCTCTCTCCATCTCTTTCTCTGTTATCCCTTTCGCAACTCTGCCTGTTTGACCATGCCGTCAGTTATATACAGACTTTTCATTACGTGTAAAAGGTACCAAAAAGGAACGGAAACCACCAAGTTAATAAATGTATTTTCGCCAACGAATCTACAGAGCATTAACACGCTGTGATATTATTTCCTGGTGCAGGAGGCTCACTCCAACCATTACAGAGATGATGAGCATTTGGCTAGCTTGTTGACATTTCTGGACAGGGAAACTCAAATGTTGTTAGCTGTACGGACAGGCTGTTTACTGGCAAAACCCAATGTTTCTCACGCTTGCTTCCAGAAAGCATTTAAGACTGTAATAATACATGCTTCGCAAATTGAATCCAACAAGGCTCTAAACGGAATGTTAAATGTTCACCGGTAAAAGGCGATACATTTTCTTCATGCGTTCATAGCTCGCTAGCAATTAAAGTTAATAAGTAATACCAAAGTGTATAATAAAACATGCTATTAGCAAGCCAGTGAATGTTAGCCCACAGAACAAAGCTGTCACTGTATTTGTTGAGTTGTCCATGCACTGGCACAACTTTGGAACAGTAGTGTTATATATTCATTATGTTTGCAGTCAGAAAATATAAATAAGTGTTAACACAAAACTGTGTCCAAATGTTTCATTAATTTCCAGAATGCAAGTAGCCTACTACTTGTTAAACCAATGCCGAGTTAAGTAGTCATAGAAAGTTTGCAAAGCTAAGACAACAAGGCTGTGAATTTAACTGTAAAAGTTTCTGCACATTTGCCAAAAGCTGATCCATGTTCCTCATGGTAGCTGGGGTACATAATTTACTGCGGTATACAAACCGCTCAGAATTCCCGGCTAACCCGAGGTCTGTAAAAATGTGCAAAGAGCTAACATTGGAGTAAACATCTATGTATAGATGGTGACAATAGAAACATTGGCAAATTCTTTTCAGGAAGAGTGCCACCAGAATCAATGTCTCTCTATCTTTCTCTATGACAGTTCACTATAATGACCCTGTGTCATGGAATATTCATCTCCTAACATATATTTTGCTCAGCTGTCCCACGCGAAAATCGTCTCAATGGCCGTTTCGCAACTCACTGTCTACTTACCCACAATGCCCACTGGCAGATGTGCGCACTCACACGACACCAGGACACTAGGACACTGCGATGCACCCGTTGTCTGTCCCCGTCCAATCTGAGGTTACATAACACTGTGTGTGTGCCTTTACCGAGACTGTTCTGGGTTCTGCGTTTCGTCTTTTACCCAGACTGTTCTGGGTTCTGCGTTTCGTCTTTTACCCAGACTGTTCTGGGTTCTGCGTTTCGTCTTTTACCCAGACTGTTCTGCGTTTCGTCTTTTACCCAGACTGTTCTGCGTTTCGTCTTTTACCCAGACTGTTCTGGGTTCTGCGTTTCGTCTTTTACCCAGACTGTTCTGGGTTCTGCGTTTCGTCTTTTACCCAGTCTGTTCCTCTCATGAGAATCAGAAGTTAAATGTCTTCTAATTACCCATCTCATATGCTGTGCCTGCACCCTCATATGGCCCACTATTCCTTACCCAGTGCACAATTTTTTACCATATTCCATGTAGGATTACATTTGGCATGTGTGCAAGGAATTCCTCGTAGCACCTCCCTTGGGTTTTCTTTAAAATCCCCTAATAACCCCCAATACTTCTTCGATCCCTCCTGCAACCCGGTCCATAAAGGGAAGCCAGGGGTTAGGGACATCTAGGTGGATTACCCTATTGGTTAAGGTTAGGTTTTTATTCTGACTGGTTAAAAGTAAGGTTTTGAGAAAGTTTTTGAGCAGTGTATTTTTTAAAACTAAGGGAGCACTTAAATCACACATCGGGTCTCGATGAACGTACTAAATTAAAGATCAAAATCTTTACTGTACATTGTGTAATTCCTTGAGAACAAAATGATGTAACAACAGTCAGTGGAATCCAAAATCACCAAGTGACTGAGGGCTGGATTCAATCTCACACCGAAAATCAAAGTAAACAATTGGAATCACAGGCTGGCTGTTCAAACTTGCGTGAATTTCATCACGGCAACTCATAATGTGACTCTGTAGTGTGTATGGCCCCCACAGGCCTGTATGCACTCCCGACAACATTTGGGCATGCTCCTGATTAGACGCGGATGGTGTCCAGGGGGATCCCCTCCCAGACCTGGATCAGGGCATCAGTGAGCACCTGGACAGTCTGTGGCGATACTTGGTGGTGTTGGATTCACTGATACATAATGTCCCAGAGGTTCTCAAATGGATTCAGGTCTGGGGAACATGAGGGCCAGTCAATGGCATCGATGCCTTGGTCATCCAGGAAATGCCTACACACTCTGGCCACATGAGGCCAGGGCCCACTGGGTCTGAGGATTTCATCCCGGTACCTAACAGCAGTCAGGGTACCGTTGGCTAGCACGTGGAGGTCTGTGTGACCCTCCAAGGATATGCCTCCCTAGACCATCACTGACCCACCACCAAACCGGTCATGCTGGATGATGTTGCAGTCAGCATAACATTCGCCATGGCATCTCCTGACTCTTTCACATCTGTCAATCTGCTCAGTGTGAACCTCCTCTCATTTGTGAAGAGAATGGGGTGCCAATGGGGGACCTGCCAATTCTGGTGTTCTCTGGCGAATGCCAGTCAAGCTGCACGGTGTTGGACTGTGAGCACAGGTCCCACTAGAGGACGTCAGGCCCTCATGCCACCCTCATGGAGTCTGTTTCTGACAGTTTGGTCAGACACATGCACACCAGTAACCTGCTGGAGGTCATTTTGTAGTGCTCCTCAACTTGCTAGGTTGACGTCATTCTACTGCCCTGTCCAGCTCTCCTTGTGTAACGGCCAGTCTCCTGGTATCGCCTCCATACTCTTGAGACTGTACTGGGAGACGCAGCAAATCTTCTTGCAACAACACGTATGGATGTGCCATCCTGGAGGAGCTGGACTGCCTGTGCAACCTGAATGGGCTGTAGGTACCGCCTCATGCTACCAGTCGTAACAAGGACACTAGCAAAACACAAAACTAGAGATGAATCAGTCTGGAAGGATGAGGAGAGAGCAATTGTCTGTGGCCACCACTGGCAAAACCATTCCCTTTTTGGGGGTTGTCTTGCTTCTGATGACACTTAGAAAAACCTTTTGCAATGATATTAGCACCACTGAAACTGACTGTTGTGCTGATTTAAAGTAGTAGTAAAATTTCCTGCCCTCTTCTATTTGCACTTCTGGTTAGATGCTAACTGCATTTCGTTGTACTGTACTCGTACTGTTCAATGACAATAAAGTTGAATCTAATCTAAAAACCTTTGGCCCCTATGTTTTCTTGGGTTTCATCCTAGAAAGTCTGTTAAATTTGTTTGGTGAGTACAAAATACTAATCATGTCTACATTTTGTGATATGCTTGCACACACAAACACATGCACACACATACAACCACAGGAATTAGCATAGGATGAAGAGGTAAAAATATTTTAAAGATGTGTAATATTAAAAAATGGGGTGTGCTGTAGTTTGAACCGTAATCTATGAATATGTTTCGAGCTGAAGCATGCTATTACACACAAACACTCACATTGTAGATCAAGGCCTAATCTGACCTTTTTTACCATTGTTCTGCAGGGACCACGATCAACAAGAATCATTTAATCTCGATTTAATCTAGGTTGTTTACCCATAATCCACCATGCCAGATGTCTGCTATATGCCCCTGGATGTCGGGGGTCGATACAGAGAGCGGTGGCATTGATCCGACATCTCGTTGAACCAGGATCCTTTGTGACCTCTTGCTTTCTTTTCACCCCCATCTCTCCATCCAAGTCCAGTGGTCCATTATCGTATCCATTTCAGACACTGTATGGTTAGGCAAATCGTGTAAGTACATATTATTGGGCCTTAGGAAGGGTACTGGTCAGGTCTGTTCAACAATATTTTTCTGGTCTTAACTGTGGTCCTATTTCATTTGGAAGGGAATGGTGCTTCCAATGCCAAGAAAGGTCGGTTTCACTTCCAGGAGTGTGCGTAAAATGTGTTGATGCAGTAATGTAACTTGCTTGGGATCAAAGCTTCTTTAAAATCCCCTATATTTTTAGATCTATTGTTCATGTTGTCCAAAAGTTTAACATTAAGAGAACTAGATGTTGAGTCCTATGTTTGTTTCTGTGGGCACCCCTACTTGGCTGTGAGATGGTGTAAAGTGAAATAAACTTCAGTTGAGTTACACTGTATCATTTTGATCTGTGGTTGGATTCGTTGACGTTTAAAAGAATGATAGATTGTGTTGGCAGTTGCAGACCCATTCTTTTCTGTGGTGCTCAAATCATGTAAAACTGCAGAGCACTGCAGTTTGGTGAACCACCAATAGTTGTAGAGAAATAGAAAATGAAAGAATAAAGAGAGGGAATAGATCTTAGTGGGAAAAGGCAATCAAAGATTTGGGTATATCCTCTTTCTCTCTCTGAATTATACATTTTACATTGAAATTTTGCTCTATTTTTTATTTTAAAACACTAACACAAAAAATCAGTGACAGAGACAAGATGTCCAGTCCCTGCTAATGAGAAGCATCCCCACAGCATGATACTGTCCCACAGCATGATGCTTCACTGAAGGGATGGTGTGTCTTGAAGCATGGACACTTAGCATGGACACTTAGTATGGCCCCAAAACTCTATTGTGGTCAAATTTGACCACAAAACATTATCCCATATCAGATATGACTTTTTGAGGAACAGGTTTTACTTGCCACCCTCCAATATAAGCCAGTATTTTATAGAGCTCTTCATATGATTGATTGGTGCACAGCCCTTGAACCCTGTAGCTCCTTCAAAGTGATTGGTGCACTCTCTGTGGCTTCTAAAGTCTCCTTCTTGTTTACTAGACACTTTTGTCCAGAACTTCCACACAACTCAGTAGTAGTCAATAAATTTTGGTCAGAAAAGTAATTGCTATAAGGAAGACAATATTAATAATACACATTGCAAGTGTACTTCAGGAAGGCATAGATATATAAATAGATATATAAATACATTTTCTTTACTATGTTGTTTGTGCTCCACTAGTTACCCATTTCTCATGTCAACAGGTCACAAATCTTGCTGCTGTGACTGCACATTGTGGTATTTCACCTAGATATGAGAGGTTTAAAATTCTCTGTAGGTCTGTATGATCTGAGGAAAATATGTGCCTCTAATGTGGTCATAGTGGCAGGAGCTTATAAAATACAGCTCGGTTTCCACCTCATTCTTTGAGCACTGATACATTGCCTGCCTTCTCTTGATAGCCAAGTCTTGCTGCTGCTGCCTTTCTCAATAGCAAGGCTTTGCTCAGTGACTTTGTACATCGTCAAGGTTTTTCCTAATTTTGTGTTAGTCACAGTGGTCAGGTTTTCTGCCACGCTGATACTTTTTGTTCAGGGCAAGGTAGCGTTTTATTTAATTTTTTACAGTGTCAAATAGTTCTCTTTTTGATTTCTCATGATTTGTTTGGGGGTTATTGAGTTACTGTCTGGCTCTTCTCCCTCTTTCTCTCTCACCGCCTCTTCTATCCTCCTTATTTTCTATCCTCTTTATTTACGTTCCCTCTCTCACGACAGCTGGCTACACAGCTGCTTACAAGTAATTGTTTTCTTCACGGTTGAATAGAGACAGCACTGGAGGTGCAAAAGGAGGGAAGGGCAAAGGAGGAGAGACTTCTGGAAAAATTGGAAATGACCACAAACAACGCAGCAATCTAACCATCCATAATGGAGAAGTATGGATGAACCAATTCTCTAACCTTTTACCCTATAACAAACCAAGAAAAAAAAGAAACAGTAATTTACAAAATGTAGAGTTGTGTATTAAAGTATCCCAAAACCCACCAGATTCCCCAATCACTTGGAAAGAATTACAGGACAAAATTCCTACCTATAAAATTCCTACAAAAAAAAGCCTGTGGTGTTGTAATTAGTTGGGGAATGTGTCCCACTTAGAATGTCGCTGAGACAGTTGTAGTGCAGGAGAATTTAACCTTTATAATAATTTTAATATCTATCATCTGACTCTAAATTGTTTGTGAATATATGGTATTAGAAACTATTAAATGCCGGTTTAGCACAAAAGAGCTACTTTTGATGTCACACCCCGTACAATATATGGACATGTAGTCTATAACTACGAGCAATTATGTCTCGAAAGGCTCATTCTGGCATCGTTTAGGTACAGTCAACTGTGTAGCAATCCGGATGCGGGGATGTCAAGTCTGGTTGCTTCAACATACGTATATTATTAATTATCTTCAGGTCTAAGAACATGAGCATTGACACTGGTGTAATTGAAGATAGAAGGAATGCCATAGTAATCTATATTTTAAAGTAATACAAATAGGAATTTTTCAGACCGCGTAAAAAATAGTTATTGTATCAATGTCATTCACGAATGATAGAAAATCGAACGTTGTTGTGCCATGAAATGAGATTGTTTTGTCAGTGTAAAGTTTGTCTTCAGTCTCGCAAGCAATTGCTCAATTCTTATGACTTTTCCAAGTAGTAATATACTAGGCCTATTTCAGGCTAATAAGCTATTAAAACGGCCAGTGGCAAAAGCCATACTGTTCATAGATGCTGTTTGTGGTGGAAGTAAACTTCATAAGACATGTTAGTCAGTTTAGCACAATGCTTAATGGTGTCTGTCTAAATATTCAATCATAGCGTTATGTTAATGTGTGACAAAATGATCTACTGTTGAGATGCAATTTTCTGACAGGTTGTGTATTCCAATCGGTCCCATTACTGGCAGACTAGCATACTAGACTAAACAGTACTTACTTTATCATCTGCGAAGTACGTACTGGTAGTATGTAGTATGCGATTTGAGATTTGGCTGATATATAGCATTCGTACGCAATTGGGAGCAGCTTCTAGGACAACACACTGCCAATTCCTCCCTTGTTTACTACAGCATACACTTCGAAAACTGCAAAAAAGTAAAAGACTATAACTAGCTCTCTATAGCTAGCAACCAGGAACCCTAAACTAAAATTAGCAAGCCTGAGAATAAAGTTGAACTCAGAGTTCGCGCTATTTTTTTGGAACAGGTGATCTGTTTTTGATATTATTATTATGAACTTCTTTCTTTATCGGGCATTGGTGCGGAACCGCTTTCTGATCGGTGAGTGATGGCAAAATGCTGTAATAGTTTTTTTTTTTTACTGAAAAACAATTGATTCTAACTAGTGCAGCTTTAAGGCAGTATTCTCCCATAAAAATGGCTATTACCATCAAAATCCCAATTATCAACAACCGACAATGGCTGGCAATCAAGTGCAATGAACTCAGCATTGTTTTCTGCCCGCGTGTTGTCTCTGGACATTCTATTTTGCTTCTCCAGTGCTTGCTGCAAAGTTAGCTGTTGTTCTGGTTCTGAGCTGCTAGCATTAGCATGCTTCTTGAACTATGCTCTGTGTGTCTAAAGATGTTTGATCAAATTGCTTGTGTTAAATCAGTGATTTTCCTTTCCTCCTCTTGGCAATTTAGCAGAGCAGAGCTGGCACTCTGCTTTACTTGTGTCATTGTTGACATCTCTGTCTTCCCGCTCTACCAATCTGAGTTCTAAATTTGATGCGGCCAGAGGCGACACATCCATCAAGTTCCACTTAATGTTTTGATGAAGTGGTATCGGTGCGTGGTATTGGCATATTACTATGAGTATGAGTACAGGTACTTGGGCGCCTGTATCGGCCCGATACTGGTATCGGTACATCCCTACTGGACGCTATCGAGCTTTAGCTCCAGCTCTGCTGTGACCAGCTCTGCGATCTCAGCAGCAAGCACTGCAGTGGAAAGATCCAATCTAGGAACAGTGAGGTCCAGTTGGGGTGCCAACTTGGCCTTTCCGAAGACGAACCCATCTTCAACTTGATCATCTCAATGTCACCTTCAGGTAGGCCACAGCTGTGACGGCTTTCACAGATGCATCCGCAAAGACGCAGAGCTCCTTGTTCTGAGCATCCAAAGGTGAGAAGGTAGAGAATCTGCGGGGTATCTGAAGCTCCCGTAGATCCTGCAGCGAGTCTCTCCATCTGGTCCACTCTGCCTCCTTGTCCTTAGGTAGGGGTGAATGCATGCTATACTGGTATCTTTATCGGTGTATCCCTAAATACAAGTTATTCCAATCAAGCCATAATGTTAAAATGCATCACATAATTACAGACCAGCTATATTCAATGTCCTCTTCAAGCATCAAAAGTCTATGAAGTATATACCATAAGAATATTAAACACTATAGCACAAAACGTGCCGGACGTATCTGTTAGTGATTAACTCCACAATTTAACTTGAACGTTACACTTTTTCTAGACCGACAATTCAATTCCAAATTTCCCATTGCGTTAACAATAGAACCACCTTGGCTACAACCATGAAAAAAAGTGAGACTAAAATGTCCCATTGAGTTGAGACACCAGACCAAGTTGGCTTTCTAAAACACATCTCTTTCATTCCACAAGTGTTGATGACATTTTTAACAAGATGATAAATATCACAAACCACAAATTCAATTTATCCATCCTTGAATTCAACATCATCCTCATTTGTAGTGTCTTCCCTCAATAATCGGAACCAAGACCTAATCAGCCCAATTCACAAAAGCGGACACAAATATTTGACCCAAAAATCTATTTTTGGATAAATTACTTACTTAAAAAATCCACCAGAAATAGTTGTAAAATAACCTTAAACAGTTTTATTTTAGGCTTACTATAATGTAGCTGCAGAAGCTTGTAGCCAGCAAAGTTTTTGTCTATCCTGAACAAATCCTACATGGCAGTCTGTGTCTCTAACCACTACGCTATATACAAGGTGTAGTCAGTCAGTCAGTCACTTGCTGACTCAGTAAGAGACATTGGCTCTTCTTGGTCGGCTCCACCTACGCGATCCGGCATAAACAGAAAATAGTTGATAGATAAATATTCACCACCTTTCAATTTTTGGTATAGGCACATTTGGCATGAACTATAGCCATGAGTCACATTTGGATAAGTCTACCAGCTCTGCACATCTCTGCACACAGCAGTCTTTAACCTTTCTTCTTTTTTTGTTCAACCTCTGTCATGTCGGCTGGGGACCTTAGCTGACCAGTCATTTTCAACTCTTTCGACACATTGTCTACTGGATTGAGGTCCGGGTATTGGCTTTGTTTTCAAGTCTCTCCGGTGTGGCTTTGGCTGTATGTGTGCAGTCATTGTCCTGCTGGAAGATGAATCTTCTCCCAAGTCCCAGGTCTCTTGCAGACTTCAGCAGGTTTTCTTCCAGGATTTCTCTGTACTTTGCTGCGTCCATTTTGTCCTCTATCTTCACAAGCTTTCCAGGCCCTGATGCACAGAAGCACCCCATAGCATGATACTCCCACCAATATGCTTCATGGTAGGGATGATGTTCTCTGGATGATGTATGCTATAAGGCTTGCACCAAAAACAAAGCTTAACATTGAGGCCAAAAATACCTAGTTTAGTCCTTTTAGTTTTTTTCAACAATTGCTTTTTTTGCCACTCTCCCATGAAGTTCAATTTTGTGAAGCACCTGGGCTATTGTTACTGTATACAGTGTCTCCCAGCTCAACCATAGAAGACTTTAACCACTTTAGAGTTGCCATGGGGCTCTTAATGGCCTCCCTGACTAGTGCCCTTCTCTCCCGTACACTCAGTTTTTGAGGAAAACCTGTTAGACAGATTCACAGTATTCACATATACAGCTCCGGAACAAAATAAGAGACCACTGCACATTTTCTTTCCTTTCCAAAAAAGTTGAAAAGGAAAGGTTTGAGTGAGGAACAGAAGCGTTCAGTTTGCAGTGGTCTCTTAATTTTAATCCTTCTGTTCCTCACTCAAAACCTTCCTTTTTGACTTTTTTGGAAAGGAAAGAAAAAGGCGCAGTGGTCTCAATTTTTTCCGGAGCTGTAGAGAAGATTCACATATTCTCTCCAATTCTTAATAAATAACTTTACCATGCTCTGTGGGATATACAGTGCCTTGCAAATGTTCCTACTCCTGTTTGGTGCTTTTGAAGAATTTTCCTTCGTCTTCATGATATATTTTTTGTTGACCATACTGAATAGTGAATAGTTCTGAGAGCAGATGAGTGTACTTACTCAGTGAGCATGGCCTTGCTATTGAGAGAGGCGGCCATAGGCAGACCTGGCCACAAAATGAGCGAGAAGGCAGACTATGTGCACACTAGCCACAAAATGAGGTGGAAATGGAGCTGCACTTCCTAACCTCCTGGGAAATGTATGACCACATTAGAGCCACATAATAATTTCCTCAGATCATACAGACCAATAAAGAATTTGAAATTAAATAAAACATTCTAAAAAATGTTTCCCATGCCAATAAAGCCCTTTAATTAAATTGAGTGAGTGAGTGAGCAAGAGAGCGAAAGAGAGAGAGAAAAAAACCCTGTTGCTTATGCTGTGTCTGGGAAACCTGTCCCAATCTGTAATCAATGGTTTTGTCTTGCTACATTCCCCTACCATATAATTCCAGCGTTCTCAAATCATGAATTGTCAAGGCTTTCATTTTTATAGAAAAAATCTTCATATCTAGCTGTTTCTATGGCCTGAAAATTGCAGACAACCACGCCAAGCCATACTGCTTCTTCCAGCACTGCTCTTCCAATCAGGAAGTCACATAGGTCAACTGGTGTAGGGGCGCACACACTCACCTGACGACCTTGAACACGATGAAACCAGGAAATGCCTCTTTCCTCCCTTGGGTATGCCGACCTATTTACATCATCCATGGAGCTTCCCAACCACTCATCAGCTAGTAGCACAGTCAAGGTTCAAACCTAGACTGTGGTGGTCAGCTTGGCACCATGGAAGAGCACCACTGGGAGGCTGCGTAGTCTGTGGTAATAGTTTTGTAAACTCACAACTCCCCTGACGGCATTGACACTGTGGTCTTGAGCACAGCACAGCTTTCGCATGACAGAGGCTGTTAGTGTTTAGTATTGACTCTTTTAATTGGTATTTTTCCAGAATTCGACACTGCACAGTGTCATTATTCCAATAATATATTATAATAATTAACATGCCGAGAGATCGATTTATTAAATCTATCATTCAAATAGTGAAAATGTGTTGAATTTCCATCCCTGTTATGGTGCATCTATCTAATCATCCTGCAAGTCCAGGCATGCTTAATCGGTTATCCTATGGTTGGTTTGGCCAGTCGCTGGTCACTAGGGGTATATGTGTCTGTGTGTGTATGCCTTTGTGTAAAGGTACATGCAAAGGAGTTGATGGAATGGAGAGGTCCTGGTGAGAGACTGATTTATGACACCTCTCCCACCCCCAAAAAATCTGTACAGGGTTAAGTCAAAGCCAGAGAGACAGAGATTCGAGAGGGGACACAGAGAGGGAGGGACGTAGAGATATGGACAGAAAGAGAGGGAGACTGACAGAAAAAATTTGAGAGGGATAGGTTCTATTGTATTATAAACTGGGTGCTTTAAATCCTGGCTGAGTTATGCTACATTTGTGCTCAAAAGTTTGCATACCCTTGGAGAATTGGTAATATATGTACCATTTTGAAAGAAAACATGAGTGAGCAGGCAAAACACATTTCTTTTATTTCTTATGGGATTCACATTCAACTGTAGGTTATAACAGAATGGCACAATCCTAAAACAAAACATGGCAACAAAGAAAAAAATGAAATGGCCGTTGTTCAAAAGTCTGCATACCCTTAGTTCTTAATACTGTGTATTGCCCCCTTTAGCATCAATGACAGTCTTTTGTAATAGTTGTCTATGAGGTCCCGCATTCTTGCAGGTGGTATAGCTGCCCATTGGTCTTGGCAAAATGCCTCCAGGTCATGCAAAGTCTTTGGTCGTCTTGCATGAACCACAAGTTTGAGATCTCCCCAGAGTGGCTCAATGATATTAAGGTCAGGAGGCTGATGGCCACTCCAGAACCTTCACCTTTTTCTGCTGTAACCACTGGAGGGTCAACTTGGCTTTGTGCTTAGGGTCATTATCGTGCTGGAAAGTCCAGGAGCGTCCCATGTGCAGCTTTCGTGCAGAAGAATGCAAATTGTCTACCAGTATTTTCTGATAACATGCTGCATTCATCTTGCCATCAATTTTCACAAAATTCCCCATGCCTTTAGAGCTCACACCCCCCCTAAACATCAGTGAGCCACCACCATGCTTCACAGTGGGGATGGTATTCATTTCACTATAGGCCTTGTTGACCCCTCTCCAAACATAGCGCTTATGGTTGTGACCATAAAGCTCTATTTTGGTCTCGTCACTCCAAATTACAGTGTGCCAGAAGCTGTGAGGCATGTCAAGGTGTTGTCAGGCATATTGTAACCAGGCTTTTTTGTGGCATTGGTGCAGTAAAGGCTTCTTTCTGGCAACTCGACCATGCAGCTCATTTTTGTTCAAGTATCGTCGTATTGTACTCCTTGAAACAACCACACCGTCTTTTTCCAGAGCAGCCTGTATTTCTCCTGAGGTTACCTGTGGGTTTTTCATTGTATCCTGAACAATTCTTCTGGCTGAAATCTTTCTTGGTCTACCTGAACCTGGCTTGGTATCAAGAGATCCCTGAATTTTCCACTTCTTAATAAGTGATTGAATGGTACTGACTAGCGTTTGCAAGGCTTTGGATATCTTTTTATATCCTTTTCCATCTTTATAAAGTTCCATTACCTTGTTACACAGGTCTTCTGACAGTTCTTTTCTGCTCCCCATGGCTCAGTATCTAGCCTGCTCAGTGCAGCCACGTGAGAGCTAAGAAACTCATTGACTATTTATACACAGACACTAATTGCAATTTAAAAAGCCACAGGTGTGGGAAATTTAACCTTTAATTGCCTTTTTAACCTGTGTGTGTGTCACCTGGTGTGTCTGTAACGAGGCCAAACATTCAAGGGTATGTAAACTTTTGATCAGGGCCATTTGGGTGATTTCTGTTATCATTATGTTTATAAAAAGGAGCCAAACAACTATGTGATAATAAATGGCTTCATATGATCACTATCCTTAAATTAAAGACATTTTTTTTTTTTGTATGCTCAGTCATATTTTCAAAATCAATGCCAAAATTTCACAATTTTTGCCAGTGTATGCAAACCTATGAGCACAACTGTATATTGGCCATGTACCACACCCTACCGATCCTGGTGTTGTTCTGGCTGTTATTTCCAAAAATGTTTTAATACCTATCATTTTGTGATGGCAACATTGACCTTGTCCTTCCTGCCTTTAAAGTATATGGAATTTGAGCGAGACAGACAGACTGTGAAAGAGAGACTGAAGAAAACAGGGTGAGAGAAATAGGAGTGACATGTTGAAAGAGAAGGAGATAGGAGATGAGAAGACAGGCAGGGAGAGAACTGTCATGGCCCCCAGTGTTTTCCTGTCTGTTGACGCAAATTCACCATGTTTGAGCTGGTGTGTGTGTGTTTGATGTTGGACAGTATGTAGGTTTGTGTGCATTTCAGACAGTGTCCTGGTGGTATCCCTGCCATGGAGAGCTGTTCTGTAGCTCGTGAAACATAAGAGTTAAACTGCCACTTCCTTCCTACACACACCCTCACACACACGGTCCTGTTGCTGCTGTTTTTAAAAGATGAAAGGTGGGAGAATCCTCTGGAATTTTATGTGGAATGTCTAGCCCAGCAGTGTGTGTGTGTGTGTGTGTGTGTGTGTATATGTGTCCTTTTATATGTGTGTTTTCTTGCTGTGAGGTCACATGGCATTTACCTGACTAATGCCTGTGATGAATTGGTAATAGAAAGCGAGCAAGCGAGAGAGAGTGATGGACTGGAATTTTAAAGCCGTCGTCCACAGTAGCACTGAGGTGAAACCTGCCTTGCTCACACCGCATTGTGTGGTCGTGCCTCCGTGTGTGCTTCCACAAGAGTGTGCATCTGTTCAGATGTGTGTTTGTTACGCCACTGCACCAGTTCAGTTGGAGTCCTTCTCTTTGTGAACTGGCCTCCGTTGTCCTTTATAGACCTGCTATTTACCTGCTGTTTCCTTCCATTGTGCGTGTGTGTGTCCATGCGTATGTGCGTGCGTTGGGCTAAACTGACACAATCATGTCCTTGGGTTCCATCCAATCTCACTCTGCTCCTGAAGAGGCTGCTATTATTTCCCTTCTGTCATGACGAGGGAAACTGTGTGAGTCTGTCCGACTGCGGTAACAGTGAGGGAATAAAAAAATAGGAAGTCTTCCACCTTATGACACGCTTACGGCGCCTTACGTCACCCAAGCGACACCTTTGCAAAGCTTCTCTCCACCCCTCCCTTTGTCCGTCTGCTGCTAATGCAGAGCGCTTATTCCACAGTTATCTGTCTGTCTTGTCCATCTCTGCTCTCTCTACGCACCTCCTCTACTCCCTCTTGCTCACGTCTCATTCTGTATTCCCGCTGTTGGGTGTCTCTCTCTCTCTCTCTCTCTCTCTCTCTCTCTCTCTCTCTCTCTCTCTCACTCTGTCTGGCTCTGTCGCTGGCTCTTTCTGAATTGAACAACAACCTCAGCATCTGATTGGTTGGAGTCAAATCAAGACAACAAATGCACTCTCTCTCCTTCTCTCTCACACCGCTCTCAGACACACACACACACACACACACACACACACACACAAACACTCCCACACCCCCACACACAGAAACACATTGATACAGACATATAGACTGCCTTGCAAACTGCTCAGTCTTCAAGACACACTCATGCGCTACGCTCAAACACACACATACTCCGAGAAACACTCACAAACAAGATGCCAGAGCTGGCACACACACTCCAAGGTGCGGACACACACGCAGTGACTCGGACCCACTGACACACACACACAGACAAACACAGACACACACTCAGCCAGTCAGTCATTCAGTAGAGCGCAATGTGGACATAGTGATGTTTTGGGACAGGAAGAACTCCGCCATGGGAAACTCCCAGAGGCAACCCAAAGGCAGACACAGAACCAAGGGGTCAACAGGTAGGGCTCCCTCACCCTACATTCATCCATCCATTCATTCATCCATCCATTAATTAATTAGCAAACGACACAGAAGGACCTG